>PVKA01000989.1:0-148206 GCA_004027165.1 Ctenomys sociabilis
GAACCCTTATTTAAAAGGTCATTGAAGATTTCTATGAAATAGTACCAATCTTATGTTGGGTTATAAACATATTTTTTATATATATGTGTATCTATGTGTGTATAAGGATAGAGAAAAAGTAATATGAAGTCAACAGAAAATGGAAATATACTTTTTAAAGTTTCTAATACTAGAGAAGATATCATATGATGTCTTTTAGATAAATTGTAATTCAAAGATATAGTATAAATCTTAAAACAAAAATTAAGATTAAGTAATATTCAGCAAATTAAATACTAATTAATTAAAAATTAAATGTTTCAAAACAATTGAACTAAGAAAAAGTTTTCATGATGGTAAAGAAGTACTAAGAATAAAACATACCATAAATACTGGAATGACGAATGACCATCCCTTCTGACAGTTTGGGGATATATCGCACGAAGTTCTAGTGTGTTGTAGACATGGATAATGAGCATGACAGCTACTGGTGGCCAGGTGTCACTTGTGGGGCTGAGCTACAGCTATTCCCTTGAAATCCACCCTGTAGTCCCATATGGAATCATGACCCATAGGGTGCAAGAGAAGTCCATTTGTAGAATGTGCTGATGGAAACATTTTGCTGCTGTACACAAAAGAATAACTGAAAGACTACTATTGTATAACACTTATTCTCCTGTGTTTAAATGTTTGCCGTATTTGGTGGGTTCTTTCCACTCTCTTTCATGGGGCTGTGGTCATTTTGCTTCTTCTCTAGAACATCATTTAGTAGTCTGTGTAGGGTTGGCTTTGTCATCATGAAATTCTTTAGTTGTTCTTTGTCACGGAAGTATTTTATTTCTCTGTTATATTTGAAAGAGACTTTTGTAGGCTATACCAGTCTGGGTTGGAATTTGTTTTCTTCCAAGACTTGAAGTACTTTGCTCCATGCTCTTCTTGATGGTTCGTGAAGAGAAATCTGCTGTTATTCTGATGGGTTTTCCTTTAAATGTGATCTGTTTCTTTTCTTTAGTGGCTTTTAATATACTGTTCCTGTGCTGAATTTTGGGGATCTAGATTATTATATGTCTTGGAGTGGTATTAATTGCATTGGTGTTATTTGGAATTCTATATGCTTCAGTTACCTGAATGTCAGATTGTTGCCCCATATTTGGGAAGTTTTCTACTATTACTTCTGTCATATTCTTTTTATATCATTTGTATTGACTCCTTCCTTCTCATGGATGCCTATTAGCCTCACGTTGTTCATCTTTGCATCGTCTTACAGGTGCTGAATTATTTTTTTCTTGCATCCTAGTTGTTTTTAAGAGATCTTTGCTTACTTTTTCACTAGCTACACTGGTGTCTTTAAGGTCAGAGTCTATTTTCATTTTCACTCAAACTGATTTGCCAGCTTGTGATTGAGGTTTTAATTTCCTGTATATCACTTTGGATCTGTTTCATACATTCTATTTCTTTCCTATATTTCTTATTTAGGGGTTCCATCATTTTTATATTCTGCTTTATTTTTTTTATCAGTGTATTCTTTAGAAGCACTTCTTTAGAAGTATTTCTTTGATTATAGTTATTACTACTTTTTTTACTTCAGAAATTATTTCTGACCTGATTTTTTCTATACCTTTCTGCAGTTGTTTCTTTACTTCCAATGTTATTATTTCAGAGATTTCAGGTGTGTGATTTCCTGGGAGAGGGGTGTTTTGAAAGCAAAATCCTAAACATCATGTCATTCACAGATGTTTCAGTCCTCTATGCTAGTGTCTTCTGCATTTGTACTGAGTGAACTCGGGGCCTGAGACTGCTTTTTGCTCCTTTTCTTTGTCATTTTGTATACCGCTGACTTGACCTTTGGTGTAGAGCTTAGATAGAGTTATTACCTTAGCACGAGGTCCAGATCTGTGAAGTTCAGACTCCTCTAGCTGCTGTGCTCCACTTCTTCCTGCTGCAGCTTTGCAAGTGAACCCTTTGTGTCATTCTGGCAAGACGTTTTGCTCCTGAATCAACTGTGTGGGTCTTGCCTTTAGCTTCTTTGCAAGGAGTTCTGCTGAAGGGTTCCATGCTGGGACTGTTCTCTGGGTCACTTCAGGATCCAGTGGCACTGGGCAGTCTCACTCTCTGCATCTTTTAATCTATAATTATTTCAAATATTTTTTGAGTCATGCATTGTGGTCAACATTTATGATCCTAGAATTCTGGGGACTAAGGCAGGAGGATCCCTGATTGAAGCCCAGCCTAGGCAACTTAGTGACTTAGTAAAGATACAGCCTGAAAATAATTTTTTTTTAATTTTAAAAGGGTTTAAGAAGGCTGGGGAGATAGCTTGATGTTCTAAGCACCTGCCTTGCAAGTGCTAGGACCTGAGTTCAATCCCCAGGACCACATGCCCAGCCGGCCCCAGAACCCCAGGCACACTGTGGCAGTCACTGAAACCAGGTGTGGTGGTGCATGCCTGTAATTCCAGCAGTGCTAGGGAGGCTGAGACAAGAGGATCACTACAAGTCCAAGCTATGTAACAATATCCTGTACAAAATAAATAAAAGATTTTTAAAATTGAAAATAAAAAAGCTCTATGTGAAGGTCAAATTTCTGTCCTCATTACCACTAACATAATAATAATAATAATTAATATATTCACATATATTTAGAAATATATGTAAAATTATCAATGAAAATCTCCTTGTCCTCCCACATAAATAACTCCAGTTAGTTGCAAAAATTTTCTAGGGTTTCCTTATACAAATACAAAAATGAATATGAGTTTTGTTCATTTTACTATAAGAATAGTATATCCTTCTTATTGCTGACTCATGTATACTGATCATCTATTGTTATGTAACAAATACAGTAGGAGTCCCCTCCTGGTTCTCGTCTCGGCCCAAGAACTCTATACTTAAAATCCTAAAAATACATTATTGGAATCTCACCAAGTTAATTCCAATCTACCACTCCCAGTGCAACTCATAGCGAAAACAAAGACACTAAGACATATATGTAATTATTGGGAAGCCAAGGGGCCCTAAGTCCAGCCACAAAGATGGCTTTCCAGAAAAAAGAGAGGCAACTCAGGGCTGCACCCAGGTTTTATTCAGCTGAGAAAGAGGCATGGTTTGAGGAAGAGAATTGTGGGAAGTAGGTGATTATTGTGAGCTGGGATATTGTGAGGTGGGTGGTATGCTTATACCTCTGTCATATGCAGAGAGAGTAATTTACATTATGCTATTGAGAGAGTATCTAATGTTTTGGGTTCCAGTGCTTCAGATCTGATGTGTAATCTTTCAAGCCCCAGGAAGTCATAGCCTCTATCTCGAGGCTCCATCCCAGCCAACAGCATGGAGTACTGGCTCTTCATCCTGTCTCAACTCAGTTCGTGTTGGAGAGCAGCAGGTGTGGGTTATCAGAGAAACATGCACACCATCTTCAAAAATTACCACCAGCACCTCAGATAGACCAATGTACATTGCTGAAGGCCAATTGAAAGGATAAAGAGAAGTCCTAGCCAACTCTGTACATATCAACACAAGGAAATAGGGTCAGGCTCAGTCAAAATGAAGATAATTGCTCTTCTTTCAAGGAGAGCTGTTCAGGTGGTCCTCCACAAAATACTGCTAAATGTGTGGTTCTAAACAATTTATTATCCTCTCTTAGCTCAGTGGGTGGATGGGCTGAGCTGGGTGGATCTTGTTTGGACTTCTGGGACCAGCTGGTAGAGAAGTCTACTGAAGCTTTGGTTGGGCTGGGCTTCTAAGATGGCTTATGAATGGCCAGTGATTACTTCCACTGTTTAATGGGAGCTCCACCTTCAGCGCACCTCTCTGCATGGTTTGGGTTTCTCACAGCAAGGATGTTGGGTTCTGAGTGGGCCTGGTCGGTCCAATCACAAGTATTCCAATATAGCAGGAAATGGAAGCGGCCAGGACAACTGAGGGTTATTTACAGAACTGGTGAAGTCATCTCAGAGTATCCAACTGGCCCAAAGCAGTCACAAGGCTTGCTCAGATTCAAGGGGCTGGAGAAATAAGCCCCATGTCCTAATGGGGGAAAGGCAAGATCCCGCTGCAGATGGGCTTGGGGGACAGGAGATGCTACAGTGGCCAGCTTTGGAAAATATAGTGCACAACCAATCTGCAGTGATTTTCTGCTCTCCTCAATGCCTTTTTTTTTAATTAATAACTAATTTTGTTTCTGTTTCCACTACTGGCACCAGTTCAAGCCTTCATTACTTTGTAGCTAGGTAGTTAGAGCTATCTTTCTGCTCTCCAGGATCCCCTTATTACTAATAGCCAGTAATATCCAAGTCACTGATTGGAATACTTTCTATCTGGAAATACAAGATAGAAACTAGAGCTAGCTTTCATGTCCTTCAAAGTGAAAATCAGTGCTGGTAACTCAACCTTTAGAGAAAGTCACACGCTACCAGAAAATGGTCTAATGTGACCTCTGTGATGCTGACATACAGATGATGTAGAGTTTTAAGCTCCCAACATTGCAAAAATCAAGGGTTTTTATATAAAAAAATCCAGGCTAGGGTGGCCAAATAGCTCAGCAGATTAAAGCACCTGTAAGCAGGCACAGGGGCAGTGGGGTTCAAACCCAGGTCTGCAGGGCTGGCCCCACCCTCGGGGTGCACTGAGATGGCAGTTGAGACTGGGCATGGTTGCGCACGCCTGTGATCTCAGCTCTTGGGAGGCTGTAAACAGGTGGATCACTATGAGTCCGATCTAGTAGTGAGACCCTAAACCCCCTGTAGACTCTTCCCTAAAAGCACACACACACACACACACACACACACACACACACACACACACACACAAATTCCAGGCTAAGCTCCATTTGAAAAACTGAATTCTTACATATGAAAACATTCATTTATTCAACTAATACATTCTAGATCCTAAACAAAAGAGGAGAAAAATCCTGTCCATATGGAGTGTAATTCTGGTTATAGTAGTCAGACAACAGACAAGTGAATATATAGATTGTTGAATGGCACTATGCCTTGAGGAGGGCTTTGGGAGGTAGAAGCAAAGGAGTGGCAGGAAGGGCTGCAATTTTAAATCACAGGGTCATGGGGACCTCGCTGAAATGGAGACATTTGAATGTCAAAAAATAATTGAAATAAATAAGAGGAATATGGATGTCTAGAACAACGCAGTACCATATTGGTAGCCACTAGCCATATGCTGCTATCTAAATTTACAGGATTAAAATTAAGTGAAGTTAAAAAAAATCAGTTCTTCAGTCACACTTGCCACATTGCAAGTGTTCAGTAGCCACCCATAGCAATGGCTGTGACACATACAGAAAACATCCCGGATGCTGGAGGTACCACCAAAGGGTACAAAGAGTGCAGAGGTGATAGAGGCTGGGGTGGTTGCAGTGTTTGATTTGAAATGACATGGCTCTTCTGTTCACACATTCCTGCTCTTCCCTTAGACTTCCTATTTTTATCCTGATAATACGTGGCCTTTCCATTTATTATCTTGACCTAAGCCAACTTTTCAAAGGTACCTATTAATGTTAAGTGTCAGATATTTGGTTGATGCCCTAGAAGCTACAGAAAGTCCACAATCCTTGGCCTTGCATAAATATACTATACAGAAGTGGATTAAGACCAAGGATCTGGGCAAAGAGACAGGATGCTTGGATTTTGTTTGGAGAAGCCGAAGTTACAGGACACAAGTCAGAGTTATGACGACACAAGAAGTGTCTTGGAAGGCTTTGAGGAACCTAGTGTTAACCAGATAGTGGGTATACCACAGGGAAATTTGGGCTATGGGAGGACAGTGTCCCCTGGGACTCGAAGCTATAATTGTCAATGGGAGCTGAAGTATTTTAACACTGGTGTGCACAAGTGGTATTGTAGCCCAGAGAGGTATTTGGGAGAGCTATTTGGCAACTTCAGTGGAGTATAGTTTGTTACAGAGGCCTTCCCAGTAAAGGCTCAGGGTTTAAATAACAAGACTTTGGACCTCTGCAGTGTGTCACCAGCCTCTATTCTGGCATTTCCTCCTCCATCTTCATTAGGCTTTCACATCTTCCATGACCCTAGCGTATTCTGTGTCCTCAGGGAGGTCCTGGGTGACATCACCTTGGTCTTTTCATCAACCAGTTCTCATCTCCCTGCTGAACAGCTGAACTTTCCCTGCTCAGCCAAGGCACAGTTCAAACTTTCTCCTTTCACTGCTGTATCCTTGCCTCGCCCCAGCCAGAAGCAGTGCTCTCTCCAGTGGCTGGGGGAGTAGTTTTTATCAGCACTCAGCAATATGTATCTTTATTATGCTTAGACCAAATCTTTTCTTCGTTAAGAGCAGTGATTCAGGATCACAGGCCATTCTCCTATTTTCAAACTTTTGGTTTTTGTTTGTTTGTTTGGTTTGGTTTTTGACACAAGGTCTTGCTGAGTAGTTCAGGCTGGTTTTGAACTTACTGTGCAGGCTAGGGTGGCCTTGAACTCACAGCAATACTCCTGCCTTAGCCTTCTGAGTGCTTGGAATTACAGATGTGCCTCGCCATGTTCAGCTGTTCCTTTTTCTTACCCAACCATACTTCTCTACATACCTTTGCCAAGTATCTTGGGTGAGAGAGATAAGGGCAAAATGCTAAACTTGCACAAGGCCCTGGATTACTATAACTCTTGTCATTTAAAAAAAAAAAATGTTGCTGTTTTTTGAGACAGAGTTTTGCTATGAAACCTTGAATTCACTTTGTAGCCCAGGCTGGCTCTTTGAACTCATGGCAATCCTCCTGCATCAGCCTCCCAAGCACTGGGATTACTGGTGGCGCCATTACACCCAGCTTTAAAACACTTTGAATGTGAACCAGTTGATTCAACAGTTGCAAACCACAGGCCAAGAATGGCAGCCCCAGCGTCTTTCCTATCAGGAGTAAAAGCTCTTGCTGGCCCTTGTTGAAGACAGATTGCCCTGGAGTGTGAAGACTCCCAGGCTCTTGGGGGTTCCGGGCCCTGCCAGGGTCGTGCGACTCCCAGGGCTCCCAAGCCTGCCTCCTGGAATGGTCCAGGGAAAGCCGCTTCCCACGACGGAGTGCAGGAAGTCCTTCGCAGTTTAGCAAGCACATTCATCACACGCGGCAGGCTTTCAGGGCAGCGCAGGTTCCAACAAGTGATTCACCCTCGGGTCATTAGACTTGGATTGACTTTGCTAAACACCTATTGTACACAAGAAAGTTTTCTCCCCTCCTCTTCTATAGATGGATGTGGTCAGCAGGCCAGCGTGGGGGCAGAACACAGAACCTCGCCGCGTTGCCTGGGAGCAGAAAACCGAGCCCAGGTTGAAGTTCTTTGGCAGCAGCAGTTTCTAGGATGGAGACATGAGCGGGAAGGAGGAAGGTAGACTTCCTAAAAGCTCCCTCCGGCCATCCAAGTCTACGTCCAGCCTGGCTGCTGGAAGAGGAGAAGGGAGACTTATCACCCCGAGGGTACGCGGCGGCGGGCTCCGGAGGCCGCCCCCAGCGGCCGGCCCGGCGCGCGCCCGCGCAGCTGCTCGGCGCGGTTCCGAGTGGGCGTGGCGCGCCCGGGCGGCGGGCGGAGGTGAGCGCGGGGGCGGGGCGCACCTGGGCGGGGCGGGGCCGCGCCTCTGGGGCCGGGCGCGCGCCGCTGGGCCGGGGCTGGTAGCGCGCCCCCTCGCTGCCTGGCGAAGGCGCGGACGGCGCGGCGCGCGGCGGCGACCGCGGTCGAGAGGAGCGGCGGGCGCCCGAGCGGCCGGCAGAGCATGAGGATGGCCGTGGGCTCCGTGCGGATGCAGCCCCCGTGCGAGAGCCCGGCGCTGGCCGCGGCGGAGGTGGGCGGCCCGGGGGCCCGGGAGCCGGAGCGCGAGCAGCCGCCCGCGACGCTGCGCCCGCGGCTGCGGGACCTCCCGGCGCTGCTGCGGAGCGGGCTCACTCTGCGGAGGAAGCGGAGCGCCGCCGGGGCCCGGGTGAGCGGGGCGCCGCGCGGGGAGGGGCGTCTGGAAGTTGGGGGGTGACGGGAGGGGCGCCAAGGGCTGAGAGGGCTGGAGAGGGCCGGAGGCGCGGGGCCGGGGGCCCTGGGGGGCGTCGGCTCCCCGCCCCCGCCATGGATGCACCTGACGTGACCCCAGGTCTGTTCGCCGCCCGCAAAGGGGAAGCTGCAGGTGTCTGTTGCTGACAGCCTCGTGGCTGCGAACATGAACGGGGTCCCAGCTGGGAGACGCGGCAACGTGTGCGCTCGCTCTGGACGTCCCGTGGCAGACGCCGGGCGTCACGACTGGATCTAGCAGCCGTCGTTGCCCAGAGAGAAAACAGGAGTTGGAAGTTCTGGGGGGCACTTCTGGTTCCTGGGGTCGGGCGCTTAGGACTCTGGGAAGCCCCCTTGAGTAGGAAAGGTCACACACCCCCAGGAATATTAAATATTGACTTGATGGTGTGTACAGACACGATTTCCTGGTGGTGCCCCTCGCGTTCTGAGTGCACCTAATAACTTGAGCAGGTCATACTTGTTTTGTGTGTTGAGAGGCAGAAAGGCTTCAGGACACCGGGCAGACTTAGCTCAGCGAGCTCTCTGTTCACCAGGGCTCTGGGACGCTATTCGTGGTTACCTCACAGTTTTTAAAAATTTATCAACATGAAATGCCATAGTCTTTACCGAGGAGTTGTAGTAATGTAGGTGATTTGAGGCTGTAACTTAAAATATTGTTTGTCAAAACCTGAGCATCTTGGGGAGACGCGCTTGTTTTGGTGAGGCTTCCTTCCATGGGATAGGGTCTGACTTGGCGCATGTCTTCCTCTTCGCCAGGTTGCTTTCCTTTTCTCCTAGGCATTTACTCTGATGGAGAACTGTCCACGAGCCAATCGGAGGG
This sequence comes from Ctenomys sociabilis, assembly GCA_004027165.1. Taxonomy (NCBI): domain Eukaryota; kingdom Metazoa; phylum Chordata; class Mammalia; order Rodentia; family Ctenomyidae; genus Ctenomys; species Ctenomys sociabilis. Next base: position 8,811 of record PVKA01000989.1, read on the forward strand.
CTGCTCTGAGGGTTAGTTGGGTACAGTTAGGGTTTCACAACTGTCCACAGGTGATTTAATGTGTGGTATTAGGAATTGCCTGTGAAGAAAGCCAGAAAGACGTGATGGCTAAAGCAACACAAGGACCCGAATTATAGACTTTGCAGAATCTGGAGAAAAGTAGGTCAGATTGTGTTTCTATTATCCTTGACAGTTACTTCTTTATGGCACAGAATACTGAAGACATATAAGGCAGCCAGGCAATGTGACAAGAATTGCTTAGGATTCCTGTGTGAACAGAGCTGTAGTGGTCATCTACATAGACTTGTGTCTCCTGTTGTCTAGGAAGACTTGTGTACTCTTTTGGTATACTTATTTATTCTTATCTTTCTTAATTACTCTGACTGTGGTTACCTAAATAACTTGTATTTTGTTAACCCTTGTTTGATTTGTTGTTTGGGGGACTTACGTTGGGACTTATGTTTTCTTGTCCCTTAGCTTTCAAAACTACTTCAATGATTTTGAAACCTTTATCTTCAAAGGGGTAGGAAGGAATTTGAAAAAAAGGGAAACAAGTGAAATGAGTGCCTGCATTTAGGTAGCTCCAGCCGCAAGAATAAAATACTGTACAATTAGAGGCTTGAATAGCAGTGATATATTTTCTTATAGTTCTGGAGGCTAGAAGACCAAGAGCAGTTCAGATTGCTAACATTCTGCTGAAGGCACTTTTCTTGGCCTGCAGATAATCCATACTATGGGCTCCTATGGTTTCTCCCCACATAACTTGCAGGAAGAGATGTCTCTTTTCCTCTTCTGAGGTGGCCCCTAATCCTATCCTCAGGGACTCACCCTCATGACCCAGTCTAATCCCAAATATTTCTAAAATTCCTTTTCCAAAAATTATCACATTGAGGGATTGGGCTTCAACATAAGAGTTTGGTGAGAAACACAATTATTCAGTCCACAACAGTGGTTTGAAAGAAGGAGAAAAACAAAGTATGTTCCAGACTGGTTGGCTGGTGATTTGTGCACGTGTGGGCTTGGCTGGGTCACCTCTTGGTTGGGATGATGATGTTGATGTAAAGCAATCATGGTCACCTTAGATCCATTTGAGGGAGGACCTTTAAATTTGTGTCCAATGGATTAATTGCACCTGTAAGTTGAAGCCACATGATCTCTGGGACAAGTTACAGAAATTCATTATCACTGGTTAAAGAAAAAAAATTTTTAAGCCTATATGTACACAAGCTGGTGAGGTTTTCAATTCTTGTATTGACCAATATCAATTTAGGAATATGTGTGACTCTTGTCCATGCTGCTTTAGCATCCCACAGATTTGTGCAACCTCACATTAACTTATTTCTTTGTCGTTTGTGTTGCCCAACCCAGAAACATTGTAGGCTATCTCTTACTGGGAAAGTTAAACTGTCATTGGTTAATATAGTAGAGTTCCTTTGTTCCTCTGTTCAGTCACTTCTAATTATACTGAATTTACCATGCATACTGATTAAGACTCTATTCCTTATTAGAATAAGCAGGGACAAGATGAAATGTTCCTTTGTGAGAAGATCCTATCCCCCTCTTCAAAAAAATCAGTGGCAATGTAAGGTATAGTTTATAATCTCACCAAAGCACCAATAAAAAATTATATAATGGATATTATAAGAGATTCATGTAATAAACCTCCAAGATTCATTTTTCCTTCCCTACTTTGTGTATGTGTGTGTCTGGGAGAGGGGTGCTTTGAAAGCAAAATCCTAAACATCATGTCATTCACAGATGTTTCAGTTCACATCTCTGATAATGACATTAAAAAATACAAAAAAATTCTATGCTGTGTTCACACTTAAGCATATTAATAATTCCTATATATGTAATTCCCATATTTAAATTTTCTCAGAGATGTCTCTCTAATTTACATTGTTGGAATCAGGAATTAAATGAAGTCTGCATGCTACACTTGGTATTTAGGCTTTTAAGTCTATTTTATTTCTCACCCTTATTTTTTCACACTATTGATTTGTAGAAAGCATAAGTCATTTGTCAGTATCATACCCCACTTGGGGTTGCTTCTCTACTTGTGGTGTCATTTAACTTGTTCTTCTATTCTCCATATTTCCTATAGTCTAGCAGCATGAAGAATTGATTAGGCTCAGGTCAAAGGCAAATATTCTCCATGGGTAGTGCTATATAAAGTCTATTTACTGTGTCATGAGATACCTAATATTTGTATATCTCTCTTTTTTGATAAATTGGGACTTACAGGTTCCACAAGTATCACCCTCCCTTTTTATCTTTTACTTAGTGGCTTTAGTGTTATAGATAGTTGTAGCATTGCCATTTCATTAGGAAATGTATGTGCAAAATGGTGACAGTGTAAATCCATCATGCCTCTTATATTCATTAATTGGATTGCCTGTAAAGAACTTTTTCTCATGAATAATTTGGGTCTGAAATTCAGATTTTACAGGAAAGATGAGGTAAGGCTTGATTTTTCTCTCTTTATCAATTTCTATAGTACTGATTTGATAGCTGAACAACTTCCAGTGATAACCAATGGATTCTTTTTTAAATATCATTACAAATGTATGGGTCCCAATACATTTGTTTCAGTCCATTGTAGGAAATGTTCTTGTGGCTCACAGGTTTCCCTTGGCTCCTGTGTACTTGCTACATTGCCTCAGTAGACTCAAAAACCTTTCTTTCTGGCAGGAAACAGTCTAAGCTTATCTCCCTTGTCTATTCCTTGCTTCAGATCTGCCATTTTTCCAAGGATCACTGCTTCTTTTTATTGAAAATAGTTCATTTTCCCCAACTTTGGGAACGTGCTTCTCTTTGGGGCTGTGCTATTGTTTTACCTTGGTCATTAGCCTCCCAACAAATTATTTTGTATTTCTTTTTTAATCCTTCTCATCAGGCAGCTTCTAAGACTACCCCACTACCACCAAATAGCTTTTTAATAACTGTTCCCTCTTTCTATACATGCTGTGAGAATGCTGGGACTGATTTAATTTGGTCTTTGGGTGCTTGATGTTTCCTGCTGTGCTCTACCACTGTCTTCAGCCTCCTGACATCTATTCCACTTACAGTAGCTATGATGATCCACAGTGGAGCCAGATTGACTGTCTACACCACAGTCATCCAGCAATGACCAGCTTTTCAAGTAGACTCAGAGGGATGGTTGCCTTCCATCCTTTAACCCCTTCCCTTTCATCAGCCTCTGTGGCAAGTGCTCTTCAAAATTGAGAAACTGGGCAGAACATCTAGCCCTCAGCCTGCAGCATTTTCTTTACACATCCAGTCCCTTTCTCCTATTATTTTTCTCTCATAGAGGAACAGAGATGGCCCTGTCCCTCCATCCAGATGTAGTGCTCTGAGTGTAACTCCATACCCTTCTCTTCCAGAAATTTGACTTTGCTGGTTGAGAAATATGTACTGCTCCAGGTTATACCAAAATGCTCAATATATTTTAAAACATGTATTTGACAGTCAAAGCCTGTAATTTGTTCTTTGCATTTAAATTGATATCAGTAGTTAACCCATCATAGAACTTAATAACATGCCATACATATGTCAATGCAAGCTTATTTAACTCTTACAACAAACCTGTAAGTTAGATGCTGTTAATTGCATTATTCTGATGTGGAAACTGAAATAGTTTTGACTTGCCTGAGATCACAGTGTGTGGGTGGGAGAGTGAAAATTTGATTCCAGGAAGCCTGGGTTCCACAAAGTCCAATCTGTGCTTTGAATTTACTGTCTAGTTTTCCCCAAGTGCTGTGAAGGCAAAGGTTCTATTTACTCTAAACTGCATAGCTCCATAGTGCCTGCTGATAATACCTTGCCACTCCAGAGTGGTCAATAAATGCTGTTGATAATGCCAGATTTCAACTTTTCTTTGATTTGAGCTCAGAAGCTGTGTTTGACCTATTGGTTGTGTGGGTTAGGGAGTGAGAAGAATTGTGGTTATAGGTGAATGGTAACTAATATTTACAACATTTAAAAATCACATTCAGAACATCATACGCAAAAATCGCCTAGGCTTACTTTGGTGGAGGTCAATCCCAAAACCTTATGAATGGACCCAACTTTCGTTCTTATCTGCTGGTCTTCAGAGCCTATGAGAAGATAAAACCCACTAAAGGAGGTATGCATCTTCTAGGGAGAGTGCATCCAACTGGACATGGTGAATTTCTTTCAGAAGCATTGACCTCTGCCTTTGATTGTTGACCAGGCAGCACCTTAAATCTGGGTATTAGAAAACTGTGAACAGTAAAAATAAATCACTCATACGTGGGTGTGGCAAAAGGGAAGTCCACAGATGTAAACCATGGTTATAGATAAAGATCAACTATTCCTTAACAACAGAGGGGAATGGATTGCAGGACTTCCCTTAACCCAAAACTGCAGATGCTACAACCCCTCATGCAAAGTGGCATAGTATTTGGATATGGCCCACACAAACTATTTGCATCATCTTTAGATTACTTGTGATACCTAATGAAATAGTAGTGCCAAGGAAATCATTATGTCAGTGTGTTGTTTAGGAAACCATGTATTTTTTTTTTCCCTCTTGACTACTTTTGATCTGTTGTTTGAATTTTGGATATGGAACCCACAGATATAGAAGGCCAACTATATGACTCTGTCAATGTCCCCTCCAAAAGGATTTGAGAAGAAGTAAAGGCAATTTTAGATTCATGTGTTTTGTTTTAATTTTATGGAGATCCATTAAAGTAACTCAGGGGTAGGTTAATACTTTTTTATGTCTCCCTGCTGACCCCTGCAATAGACTGGTTGCACTGTTGCATGGGAGGGAAATGAGTTTGCCTGTGGCCTCAGAAGAGTGGGTTTGACCCTGGTGCCAGTGGTCTGTCTTGAGCCAGTTGTCCCCTGAGCTTGCTGAGCCCCTAGTTCTTCCTCTGTAATGAGATGCATCATAGCCCCTAGTTCTTCCTCTGTAATGAGATGCATCATAGGTCAAGTTTTCCAAGAATAGAGACAATGTGGATGAAGTGTGAGTTAGCACACTGGATCCTGCACATTTCCTTTCCCTGCTAGGTACCTACTTTAGGTAAAGGGATTCTCATGAGCATATTTAGGGAAATGAAGGCATAACAAATCTTTACTTTTGTATGCAATGTCAAATTCCATTTTATAAAACAAGTGATATCCTAAAATGTAACGAATATTTTAGATGGTGTCTAAATCCTGGCACCATAACAAAATAGGCTGAGTTTCACCCTTGCACTGTCTCTTAAATTGACTTGGCAGTAATTGGTAATGTGTGTAGCTAAACATAGATGGAAGGTAGGAGCTAAGGCACTGTGATGACTTTGAGTACTTGTGACTTTTTTATTTTTTGACTCAACGTTGCATAACCACCCTTGTTAGGAACAGTGATGATTCCAGAAGTAGATTGTGAGAACTTATAAGATTTTATGTGAAAACAGAGTAATCATTCTCAATGACTTAGCTTTTTGGTGGTAAACTATTAGTACAATAAATCATAAGTGCCTGTGGAAAAAGAAAGGTCCACAGATGTATGTAGCAGGTTGGAATGTCTGTAGTGCCCTAAAGGGAAGTGTTTTACGTATGAGATTATTGTCAACCAGAGAGGTTGAGAGCTTTCCTGTCACCACCCAGCTAGCAAGTAGCAAGGGCAGAACAGAGCTCAGGTCCACCTAACTCTGAAGATTGCAGTCTTTCCCCAGCACTGCATTTCCTAAGACTTTGACATGGTAATAGTTACAGAATTGTACCAATGGGCACACAAAACATTTCCAGTTTTAGTTCAACACGTGATTCATTTTCTTTCCACTGTCTTCAGTGATGGCTTCCAGGACCAGATAATTAACCCAGCTTTGGCCAGAGTTTGAGCTGGCAGGTAACTCCCAGTCATAGCAACCATCACAGAAGAACGTGAAGGTCTGGGTTGACTCATCCCAGTAGTGATTGTGTTCTCAGCTCTGTGTGATCTATCTACTTGGAGATTTATAAAGCTTGCAAATTCTTCTTGTGACATCTATGAAAAACTGGAACATGAGGGAGAATGAATTTCTTCTAACCTAGGACTTATATTTTGGATGGGAGCATACTTGGTATTTAGAAAATGTCAAATTAGTTGTGGTTTGTATATGCCTGTAGACCAAGCTGTTCTAGAGGCTGATGCAGGAGGGAAGCCTGAGCTCATGAGTTTGAGGCAGCCCGGGCAGTAGGGCAAAACCCTACCTCACAACAGAGGAAGCTGGGTGTGGTGGCACATGCCCATAATCTGAGTACTCAGGAGGCTGAGGCAGGAGGATCACCATGCGTTTGAGGCCAGTCTGGGCTACCTACTGAGTTTAAGACCACCCTGAACTACATAGTGAGATTCTATCTCAAAAAGCAAATAAAAAAATCAGAAGTAGAAGAGGAAGAGTAGGAAGAGGGAGGGGGAAGAGGAGGAGAAACAAGAGAGAAGAAGAAGGAGTAGGAGGAGAAGAAAAAGAAGGAGGGGAAGGGGGCCAGGGAGACAGCTCAGTGGAATAAGTGCTTCCCTGGCTGGAGAAAGGTCCTGAGTTCAATCCCCGGTTCTGCCAAAAAATAAAAAAGTAGGGGAGGAAGGACGAACATGAACAGACCTGTCAAAATAGCTGAATCTACTTGCAGTCAAATACAGTGCTTGCGAGTACACAAATATCTATCAGCAAAATTAAACTCTGGTACATTTATCATTTAAAGTGTTATGATGACTTGAAGTGAGTGGCTCTTAACTTTGTGGGTTTTTTGGATCCCCAGGTAGTTTTTAAGAGTCAAAAGACAACATTGCAGAAAAGCACACATGTAGACACGATTTTACCTCCCATTTTCAGAGGGCCTTGGGTTTTTTCCAGCCTGGACCACATAGAACCCTGGTTTCAGCCTCTTTCTCTAACCTAACCTCCAGAGAGAAGAGCCATGGTTTCATATTTATTTTACCTCTCCTCTAACCTTCTGCCCTGAATTTGATATGTGTACTTTTCCTTGTCAGTAAATATTTCCTTAAATTAATATATTTTAACAGTTTGCTAAATTAAAAAATTATTCACCTCCAAATTTGCAAATGCTTCAATGGACACTGTAGGTGGTTAGAAAATGATGATAGTTATTTAACAAATATTTATATTGGGTTGAGTGCAGTACTGTAAGAACAGTAACTCAACCTACTGGGAGCCTCCTATGACCAATGGTCTTGTTTCAGAAAGGTCACGTAAGTTGCCCAGGGTCACCCAGCAAGCAGAGGAGCTAAAACCTGAGCCTGGGAAGTCTATCTCCATATTAAGCAGTCTAGCTACAATTCTTCAGCATCCTCTCTTAAAATAATTCATATATTTTCTTGATCAAACCCTCTCTATTGCTTTCCTTTTAACACTTTCAAAATCAGGAGGCATCAGAACATTGATGTGGTCATTTGTAGGAGTACTTACATTACCCTCACAAAGTTATCATTAAATTGATGGTTGGCCTTAAAATTATAGGAGTCTTAGAATAAAAGAACCAGAGCAATGGATATTTCCATTTTATAAAAAGCAGCCACATAGTTTATAGGAGTATCCAAGTAAATTGCAGCTTTAAAATGGCATAGGCAAACAAATCTGTATTAATTTATGAGTGTATAAAAATGTAAATTAAGGTTATATTAACAGTTTATCTGAGCAATGATATTGCTTAGATAATGATTTAAACGCCAGGAAGAATAAATTTTAATATTTTCTGCAGAAACCAAAAAATAGCCTAGAGTAATGTTTAAGATAAAAAAAAATCAAATTCTAGTTGAAAAGTTAAAAGTAAGTTGTGTGTGTACATAATTTATTCTCTCTTTTCCCTTCCTTCCTTCCTTCCTTCCTTCCTTCCTTCCTTCCTTCCTTCCTTCCTTCCTTCCTTCCTTCCTTCCTTCCCTCCTTCCTTCCTTCCTTTCTTGGCAGAACCAGGGATTGAACTGAGGCCCTTGCACTTGCGAAGGAAACTCGTATTCTACTGAGCCATCTCTGTCTGCCCCCACCCCTATCTCCCTTTCCCGTTCTGTCTCTGTTTTTCTCACCCTTTCTCTCTTTTCCTACTCTTTCCTACTCTTTTGTTCTCTTTCTCTATCTCCCTCCCTCCCTCCCTCTCTCTCTTTCTTTCTCTCTCCTTTTCTTTTCTTTTCTTTTCTTTTCTTTTCTTTTCTTTTCTTTTCTTTTCTTTTCTTTTCTTTTCTTTCTTTCTTTCTTTCTTTTGGCAGAACCAGGGATTCAACTCAGGCCCTTGCGCTTGCCAGGGAAGCTCATATTCTACTGAGCCATCTCCCTGGCACCCCCTCCTTCTTATTTGGCTTGATGAGACAGGGTCTTGCTATGTATTTTAGGCTAGCCTTGAACTCACTATGTGGTGCAGACTGTACTCAACTGACAGTAGTCTTCTTACCTCAACTTTCTGAATGCTATAGTTTAGTTTAGTTTTGTTTTGTAAGAAATTTTGTGAAATTGAGAACCATATGTATAAAAATAACAACAGATTCAGAGTTGCTCTGGAGTCACCATAGTTTGTGTGGTGACTTGGCGTATCTTCCCTTCTGTGACTCAGTTTTATCTTCTCAGCTCATAGAGCATTGTTTCTTACTGGCAGACTGTTTTCAATTTCATTGTATATTAATGTTGTCCATAGAGAAAGCAAAATGAATGTTTTTGACATTTAGAAACTTCCAAAAATCAGGAGTTTTGCAGCCCAGTGAGCTATCCTCCTGTAAGTGTTTTAACTTGTATAGCAACTTAAACTCCAGCCCCATTGGTAGTTTTGTTGTTCATTTGAATTTGACCTTGTCAAATCATTTACCTGCAGCTGTTACGAGGCATACATGCAAGTACTTGGGATTGCCTAACACTTCCCTTTAGTGCTGATTGTAAATTTGTTTTACGCTCTTTTGTTTCTATTAGAAAAGTGAACAGCTTATCACTTCCGCTTGTTCTAACACTCGAAATGTTGGCTGTAATGAACAAACACTCATCATCCAGAGCTGTGGATTTATATATAGGTATGAAGTCTTTTGTACAAAAAATTCTTAAAGTCCAGAGGAGAGGATATATGATGGTAATTTTTAGAGATTAGGGAAAGTGTGATGCCTGTTTCAGGCCATTAAGGTACAGCTTGGCTGTGTGGCAGAGAGAACATTTTTCTATTTGTTGCTCACTAGCTTTGTAACCTCGAGAAAGTTCATCAGCTTGTGTGAGTCCCAGACATGGCAGTCAGCAGTGCCACCAGAGATCTGGTTTTATCTTTTGCCCTTGTCTGACAAGATGAGAGCAGTGATCCTTCTCCACTGAGATGTTGACTCAGCCTGCTGAGGGCTTTGCTGTGCCATGGGGCAAGTGGAAAGGTAGGCACACAGTATTCAGCATATCTCTTTATTGGGGGTGCAGACACTGTGCCCTAGCAGAGGGAGTGCTTGAAGCCACAAGAGGAATCTGATTAAATGAAGAATCTGTCACATCAAAAGTAAAAAGTGCACTTCTCTAAAATCTGTTTCTAGACAATTAAGTGGTTTGTTTGGCCATAAACAGTGTTCTAGGAGCGGTGTCAGAAGAGAACTTGATGGTGGCCCCTCCTTGTGTCTGCATAGGCCTTCCAGGTGGTTTCCTCTCCTCTTAAAGAAAATGCTTCTTGCCATATCCTGTCATCAGGGAGAGCTGTTTCTTAGCCTCCAGCTGGCATCAGTATTTGCTTTCCTCTGCCATTTCAAGTTTATCACAATTTTTCAAACAGCACCTGCTGAAGCATTCCCTGCTCTTGGCACACAGCTCCTTCCTGACATACTGTAGTGTACCTTGACACCTTCAGTGAAGTTTAATCTTCAGAACTCCAGGAAATTCAATTCATCAGCACCAAGATATTCATGTGCCATTCATTGTCTGTCTACTGTGTTGTGTTTAAAATATGCGTGCATTTTATTTCACTCTTTTCATGCCTCTGGAGTTAGGTATTTCCTTCTTTCATAGACACAAAGGCAAGTTCCTGAGCTCTTCCCTGTGGCCTATGGCAAGCATAGGGAAGCACAGCGTGTGTGAGCAGAGGTGCCGCCCACCTCCTTAGGCACCAAGTGCTCAGTAAAAATGAGCCTCTGCTTCTGTGGTTGCTGTGGTCCCTGTCGCCACCTGAAGAAGCAGTTATAGATAGGAAGAATTGTACATACAATGCCTTTGAAGAGCCAAAAGGGGTCTGTGTAGCTAGTGGTAGAAATTAGGCAAGAAAACTGAGGCTCAAATATTGGCATATTGCTGAAGCTCAGAGTAAGTCATGTAGCTTCCTTGGGCTGGACCTTTCTTAGTTGCAGGATCCCCTGAGTTTTCTGGAGAGGATCTGCGCTGGGCTGCCAAGGAGAATAATGGGGCTTCTCAAGCATTGGCCTGCACCAGAATCCTGGGGGAGCTTGTTGAGCCACACCCAGTGTGCACTTGGGGCTGCCCCCTGAGGACTCATCTCACCAGGACTCCCCAGCCCTCTGGATTTGGTCAGGTAGAGAGAGGTCATGGGCATCTCTTCCTCCCCGTCCTCCTTACTGCGGTGCTGTGGCTTCCACTAGACTGCCCCTCCTTGATTGCTTTGGCTTGCTCTGGCCTCTGGTGGAGCTGTCTTTCCTCCCCTCCTTTCCTCCAGCCCCTGTCACTGGTCCCCATGGTGCAGCAGTCCCCATAAGTGTTTGAGCATTGCCTGCACATCTTTGGTGGGCTCTTTTCTGGGAAGTGTCTGGGCTGATGTAAAAGTCCATATAAGGGCAGTGGTAGAAAACAAGAAATGTAGGAATACCCAGATGTGAAGAACTCATGGCTAGAGTGGGCACTGGGTATGGTGAAAGCAAGGAAGCAGCTCAGGGCCCAGAGTGTGATTGGAGGATGGAGGGAGAGGCAAAGGAAGGCCCTGGTAATGCTGGGTACAACCCTGGAGGGTCTTGAGACTTCCTGCCATGCCCGTGTCCTTCCTGTGCATAACCTTGTACTCCTAGAGTGGAGAATCAGAGAAGCAGTCACATGAGGGCTTTGCACTCCTCCTCTTGCCTGATATTTTCTTTTTCTGTCTCTGTCTCTGCAGCCACCTTAGCACGGTTAGCTGTGTACAGGAGCTCTAAAACCTTGATGTAGTGCTTTGATCTTACTAAATTCTGTCGCAGTATATTGAACATATTGTGAAGTGTCTGCCAAAACTACTTCCACAAGGTAACAAATGGTGGAATAGGATAATTATACCTTTCGTTCCTTGGCCCATGGGTTCCAGCAATGGGCATGTCAACAGGATAAAACATTTCTCATCATTTGGTGCTCAGACAAATCCTCTTTTACACCAGCCTCACTAGGAAGTAGGGCCACAATTACCAATTCTATGTGTTTATCAGTTCTTTTATATTGAAATGTCAGGCAAGGTACAAACCACTTCTTAGCTTTTATAGATAATATTAAGATAGTAAGGATCAGATACCAACATCTGAAACATCTATAAATTCTCTGTTATAATTTTTTTTTAGAAAAATTTCCCAATGAGGTAAAACCAGCTCTGGAAATTTTTTGCTTCATCATTCTGGGGTTTTGAATATTTACGTGAAAGAAGCACAGATACATGAGGGGCTTTCGTATGTTTGAGGCAAACAGTTATGATTGTCTTATGTCACTCAGAATGCCACAAGTTTAAGGTATAAGAATCACCTGGTTTTTCCTCTGTTTCTGATTCTTTCCAGCCATTACTCCAGTAGTGGCTATGCTTGCAGTAATGAGAGAAAACAGCTCATTGGGAGCATAGAGACAGACTCAAATCCTCCAGGAAGGAGGTGTAGCTTTTCTAGAGAAAGTCTCCCCATTAGTGGCTTTGTTTAGCATTGCCTGCCACCAGAATGGACCCAAGGGAAGAGGAGAGGGGTCTAGGGCCACTGACCCGGGTGGGAGTACATAACCTGTCAGAACAGAGAGAGGCCACATGTGGAGGAGAGCTCCCAATCTCTCAGGCTTCCTTTTCCAGTCTCAACTCTGTGGTGAAGACAGTTCTTGCTACTCCACCTTGTTTTCATCTCTGTTCTGGAGTACAGATTTTTCTTATCCTCTTAGCTGGGAAAGGAGCCCTTTCTGTTGGGAGACCCAGGTCTACTTTTTATGCCTAGCATCTCTTCTGGTTGGGCCCTAAGAAATCTCTACTTAGCCTTTTTCTTAGTGTTTGAAGATTCATCTCCTTACTCACTTCCTTTGGATGAGCTATTAACCTCACCTTTGGGTTTGGTTTCCACTGGCTTTGCCATTCTTTTTTCCCATCCTCCATCAAGCTTTCTCCCTGAAGGCTTTTCTGGTGGGTTGTTTTCCTAACACCTCTGCTATGAATCAGCTTCTCCTGTTTCATTGCCCTGTGCTCCTGTTTCTTCATGCTTGCACTTATTTGTGAGCTTACTAGGCCCCAGCCAAGGCTGTGTTTCATATGGGAAAGGATGCTGCGTGCCCTCCTCAGGAGTGTGGGTGATGGAAGGCCACGTTAGGATGCAGAGAAGCCTTCAACCAAGCCAGCCTCTCAGATGCCTCCTAGACTACTTAAGTTCTGAAACCTCCAACCCCAAGGAAAGAAGTGGACTGTTGCAGGAGCTTGAGGAAACAATGACTAACTGGTGTGCATTTAGGGATAGAGAGTTTATAGGCATATTAACTGATGGTTAGCATTATATTTTAATCATTTACTTGTGTATTTGGTACAGAGTCTCACTATGCAGCTCAGACTCACAGTGATCCTCCTGTCTCAGCCTCCTTAGCACTGGGATTACAGGTGTACATCACTACGCCTTGTGTTGGTGGCTGGAATGGGGGCACAGCAAATGGTACTGGGGATCAAACCTGGGTCCTTGCACATGCCAGGCAAGTGCTTAGATTTCTGAGCTATCTCCCCAGCCTAGCATTATATTTTAAATAAGGACTTCTGCCTTGGATGAAGGATATATACAGGAAGATTTTGCTTCAATGGAGAAATAAAATTATGAAATTTATAAAACCAGTTTCATTTCTTAACGATGGTAATAAACATAGGTTCAGTTCAAATGCTTAGCTTTGGGAATAATAAACTAAATGTAAGATAAAATAAAGCTGAGTCATGACTGTTAGTTGTCTCTTTCACTGTAGGCAGCATCTTATGGTGTAGCTCTGTCCCTGATATCCCACATGGTCACCCAATGCAGTCACCTTCTTTTGCCTCCTGGTGCCTTTTCTTTCCTCTAAAGTCTGAATTTGGTAGCTACCACATAACTGCTGTGTCCATCAGGATAGGGCAGTTAGCGACAAGAGTAACAAAAATACCAAATCTTTGTAGATTAGCCCAACAAAAGATTTTTTGTTTTTGTTTTTGCTTATAGAAAGAACATTTTGTGTGCTCTCCAGACAGCTGTCCTCCGGGAGCCAGCTCTGCTTCTTAGGACGGTTTCACGTCAACATCTTCTTCCACAGGAAGGATGAGGAGCTGCATGCAGGCCCTTCAGTGTGCAGCCTGCTGTCACTTGTGCCCAGATTTCACTGGCCGAAGCCAGTCGCTCATTTAAAGCACTAAGGATATCATTTTCTCCACAGCACTGAAGGAAAAACAAAGCGTAAAAATGATCTCGTATACCTCAGACATTAGAAACTGAGAATCCAAAGAGAATGGAGTCCCTGTTCTCAGGGACTCCAAACCCAGTGGGGAAGATAAACACATCTATAGTTACAAACTACTGTTGCAGAACTATCCAAATTTTAAGTACCTGTGATAATTTTTCTTGACAGTATCAAAAGTACCTGAGGAAGGGAAAGTCACAGAGTCTGCCTCCTTGTGGTTGGGGTGGGAAGAACACTTTAACGTGAAAGTAACGTAAGAGGTGGTTTGGTTTGCTCACCAGCGTCAGGTATGTGTTACCTACTTTATGTACTGCATAGCATCTAAATTAATAATTTGAAACACAGTCCTGAAAAGTAGGCTTACCTACTCTTTTGAGTTCTCAAGAAATAAATGGAAGTAATCCATCAGCAGCAGAACAGATCTGCTGGCTTAAATGAAATACAGCACACAAGTACCATTTTAATGAAGACTTGCTAAAAATACTTGGCTGAGCAATTATGTTACTGACAGTTCTTGGATCTCAAAAATTAGACTTGCTGTTACCGTATGAAAAGAACAAAGCTAAATGTAAAGTAACAACCAGCGTTTGCTATTAGGCAACACAGTAGACATACACAGCACTTTGACTCACCCAGAGGTTCTGACGTGCTTGACTTAGGATCTCAATGTGGGTGGTGTCTTGCACTGCAAGACTATGCTTTATAAGTGAAGAAGACAGTGTCTTCCTCAGACCCTGCCCAGCCACATCCTGGTCCTCTTCACTCAGTAGTCATCTCAGGCTTCCTGCTCACCGTGCTGGCCGTGCTCTCCCTTAGGGCCTTGGCATTTTCCCCCCAGCATGAACTGTCTTTCCTCAGGCACCCACGAACTGCCAAGAGCCTGTGTGCAGAGGCCATTCTTCAGGTGAGCACTTGGTCCTCCCCTTCAGACCTCAGTATTACCTCCTCCCCACCTTCCATTCCTCTGCCACCTTCAAACATAAAACATTGACAAACAGGTTATTTATTTTGTTTGGATCAGTCTTCTCCCAGTAGTATATCACCTATTACTACACCACCAGGATAAAGGACTACTCTTTATAACTTAGGGGTTTTGAGATTTTGTTTATTTGTTTTGTATTTAGTACACAGTCTACAGGGTCTCACTACACAGATCAGATTCATAGTGATCCTCTTGTTTTCAGTCTTCCCACACTGATTTTACAGGCATGCTCCACCACGCCCAATCTCAGTTGCCATCTCAGTGCACCCCAAAGGCAGGACTGGCTGTACTTGTAGGGAATAAAATCCTGGTCCCTGCCACTGCCTGAGCAGGTACTTTAATCCACAGTGTTTGCTTTGTTTTTGTCTATTTAAGACAGAGTCTTGCTATTCAATTCAGGCTGGCCTTGAACCAGCCCGTGCTGGTTTTGAACTCTCAGTGATCCTTCTGCCTCAGCCTCCTCAGTACCAGGATTCCAGGAGTCTGCCACCATCCCTGGCACTAATTTAGCAATTTTTATGAGTAAATTTTATTTCATAAAAATATATTGCATGGCCCTTCCTGCTCTTCACATT
Organism: Ctenomys sociabilis; assembly: GCA_004027165.1. NCBI lineage: Eukaryota > Metazoa > Chordata > Mammalia > Rodentia > Ctenomyidae > Ctenomys > Ctenomys sociabilis. The sequence goes on from PVKA01000989.1 coordinate 23,948, forward strand.
GGCATTTGAAAACCACTTCATGCAATAGGTTTTTTTTTTTTTTTAATCTAGAGAGTATGGAAATAAGACTGTAAGTGAGCACAATATGACACATGTGAAGTGGCTGTCACTGTCAACTGACAAAAGTGTTTCTCTGGAGAGATTAATCCAAGTGGGTGATGTGCAGAATGAAAAAAGGAGAGGGTGCAGGCATGAAAATCACCAGGATGTGCCCCGCTCCAGGGCCCAGCCAGTTCTGAGGTGGAAGCTCTGGGAAGAGGTTGGCTTTGCAAGGGAGGGAGCCAGCATTTGATGATTTGCTTCTTGTCTTAATAGGTGACTAAGTTTCAGCAAGAACAGAGCAATCGGGTCCTGGTCTTAATGAAATAGCTGTCAACAATTTGGCAAAAGGTTGTCTTTATTTTGTACTAGCATGGTGACCTGTAGTGCTGTGGTGGCTGCTTGCTGTGACTGAAAACTCTAGAAGGTCTGCTGTCACTGTTTTATACAGAAAGACTGCTAGATTTCCAACACTCTTATTTAAGAAATTCTGAGTAAGAGTGTATCTGTTTGTTTGTATGAAAAATCACCTTAGCTGTGTAAGTTACCACCTATAAGAGAAGAAAAGAGATGTTCTTACAATTATTTTTAAGTGACATTCTAAAATTTCAGTTTTTAGTTCAAGGACAGAGAGCCAGATAGCATTCAGTGACCATCCTGGTGTTGCCCCACCCAGCTGATGGTGCTTTTGCGGTCACCAGGCAAATGGAAAGACACTCCCCCTTGTCCTCAGGCTGCATCTGTGCAGTGCCAGGTCTCCTTGTCACCCTTCCGGGCAGGATAAGCACAGTGCCAGCTGCCATCGAGGCCAGCCTTGCTTGGGTGGAAGAAGATAAGGTGGAAGACAGCCTGTGTGGGAAGAGAGGCAGCTGACTGGGCATAAAGGAGGTATTTATTCCCTTTATCCACTTTTGCTTTCTCCTACTTCTTAAATTTCTATGTCTGAAGTCCAGGGACTTCTTGCTGAAAGATACTTATATCTGCTTTTTTTCACAGGAAGTTCTGGCAGAACACTGTAATCTTCTTCAGCTGAGTTCATGAAATACTTTCCCCCAGCCACACACACACACACACACCCCTTCTTGAAACTGAGAACAACAAACACCACTTTTTCTTCTTTTGCTCAGAAGTTTTATAAGGGCTGTTGGTTTTTACCAAGTGTGGTAAGGACTCAGCTTATTTATAGGTCTTTGGGTAACACACTTGTTCCTGCAGTGGGTACAGAGGAGGTCCAGTGGTCACATACTCTTCTGGATTGGGTTGAATGTGTCAGGGTTCTTGATTGCAAACAAGAGACACCAACTCTGAAATTGCTGAGAAGTTGTGGATTCCAGGTCAGCTTGCAGAAAAATTGGAAGGCTGGAAATACAGTCCTCAAAAGGGCAGGAATCAAGGACATTTTCAAGGAGAAGCTGTAGATGGAAGAATTCAAAGTAACAATGAGAGAATAAGCTAGCATTATTTTTACTGGCTCCAGCTGAATGACTATGGTCAAGTGGCAACCTCTCTTTGCCACTAGAAACAATCACAGATAACAGGTGCATTAATATTTATTAAAAAGTGCACAGAATGTCAAAGAGTAAGAATAGATTAATAGGTCCTCAGTACCTATTGCTAGTTGAACTTGTGTATGTGAAGACAGTTCCTACCTTACTATGATGGCTTTATTTATTTTATTTTTTTAAATTTGGTAATCAGGTGAAAGGGTACTGCCCTGAGCAGAAATTGTACTTCCAATTTTGAATTTTGATCTTTTCCCAGGCCACTCATATAGCTACAAAACCTCTTGGTCTGTTGAGTAGTAGCAAGTCCTATAGTACCTAGGAAGCCCTGAGGTCACCATGAGTCGAAATGATACCCTACAGTGTGCTGTGTGGCTAAGGTATGACGTTCAGTGGCTTAGACATCAGCTTTCTGTTGATGTGACAAAATGCCTGGGAATAACAACTGATAGGAGGAAAGGCTTCTTTCAGTTCACAATTTCAGTGCGTGGTTGGCTGTTTCTGTGGCTTTTAGGTCTGTGGCAAGGCCAACACATCCTGGTGCACAATGGAGGAGAGCTTCTCACCTCAGGGAAGCCAAGAAGCAGAGAGACAGGGAGAGAGCTAGAGGAGAAAGACCAGGGCCAGAGGTTGTCTTTCAGATCTCTACTGTCAGTACCCTTCAAGTGAAGCCCAACCTGTTTACATCACCTTCCAGGAATGCTGTCAAATCACCCATTGGAACAAATGAAGCTACAGATAAAATTACAGCTCTCATAATTTAATTATTTCCCCCAAAACCCATCCTCACTATATGAGATTTTGGGGGAATATTTTAGATCTAAACTATAACAGTTATTTTAAATGGATTTTGTTTTGTTTTTGTTTTTGAGACAGGGTCTCATTATGTAATGCAAACTGGACTTGAACTTGCTTATGTAGCCCAGGCTAGCCTTAAACTCATGGCAGTCCTCCTGCCTCAGCCTCTCAAGTGCTGGGATTACAGGATTAAACGCATTTTGACCTCATGGTTATATTTTCAATTTATGATGAATTTGTCACATGTGACTTCACTAAAAGTTACAGAGCAGTTATATATAAGTGTATTATCAAATGCTACTAAATGCCAAGTTTCTGTCTAGGTTGTAGGTGACCCTCTGTCTTAGTCGCTTTCTCATTGCTGGGACAAAGTTCCCCAAACTTGTAAGATAAAGGAGAAGAGGTTCATTTTAGCTAACAGTTCAGAGAGGTTTCAGTCTATAGTTAGTTGGCTTCAAGACAGGGCAACATAACAGAGGAGTATAGCAGAGGGGAAGCAGTCCCTGGCATGACAGGCAGGAGCCAGAAAGCAGCAACCTCCCTTTCTCTTTTTTTTTTTTTTTTTTTGTCATTGAGACTACAATCCCATAGCTTGGTGCCACCCACATCCAGGGAGGGCCTTCACATTATCCACACCTAGAACTATGCTAAACCAATCAGTGGATTAATTTAGTCACTACACACTTTAATCTACACTCAGGCATCCATGATCCAGCCACTCCTAGAAGCCCCCTCTGTGACTGTGTGAGGCTTTGGCAGGACACCTAAGTATAAGCCACAACACTCTCATGACACTTCTTCCCTGTGGCACTCACTTTCTCCTTGGCACAAATTGCCAGTCTTATTTGACTACTTTCAGTCCTGCATAGATCAGTTCTGAAACATTATTTCATCTCATTCTTTTTTTCTGGCAGAACCAGGGATTGAATTCAGGCCCTTGCACTTGCCAGGGAAACTCTTACTCCACTGAACCATCTCCCCGGCCCCTGAAACATTATTGACAAAAAAGAGGACGCAGAGATCTCAGTCTCTGCATTTTGAACCTACTGTTGCTCCAATGCACAGAGGGAGAGTGTGGCCAATTTTCTATGCCACCTTTTTAAAGATTTTAAATATTATGCTTTTATGATTCTTATTAGCAATCATAAAGCAATCTTTACTATTGTTATTTAGGAGAAGTATCCAAAAGGGAAACTGTTGCAAAAGATAAATCATCCTAGCTCTGTATAGCTTTTTAAAAGTCCTTTTTAAATTGCAGCATTAATATTTGGAAATAAAAAAAGAATACCAGATTTCTGCAATACATATTCTTTTCATTCAACTTGGTCCAAAGAAAATTACATCTATCCCTTCTTTGGAATAGACTTTCTCTTAGGATGAGATTGTTAAGTGTGTTGGTTATTTTGCCAGCCACAGAATACAGTCTGCTTATGGACAAGATTTACTTTCAAAAAAAAAATCAATGACTGCTATCTACCCCATGATGTATATGCCTTGAATTGGTATTTTGAGTCTCAAGATTGATTCGTAAGTGTCTCTTCCTGCCTCCCAAACACACCAGGCTTACACAATATCTAGGTATACAGTCAAGCAAATCAGTCTTTTTTTTTTTTTTTTTTTTTTTTACAAATTTGATAACAATACACAATATAGCAACCATTGTTAATTTGCTGTTTTGAAATTCTGTACCATTTGCATTGTTGTATGTTGCTTTGTTTCTTTCTTTGTTCTTGGTTTTCCCTCCTTAAAATGGAAAATAAAATAAATCACACTCTCCCTTTCTGAAACTTAAAAACAAAGAATGTTTGCTATTTATGTAAGATATGAACAAGCTTTCAAAGTCAAAACTACAAAATAAGGTCTATTCACGAGTAAGGTATACTCTAATTGTAAGATGCAAATCTACAAAACAGGAAACAAGACTTCTGTCATTGTAATTTACATAGTTCTTTCACTTTTCTAATTAGCAATTGATATTTCTTAACTTTTTAAAGTCTTTTTAATGAGAAAAAAGATGGAATAGTGATGAAACACTTTCAATACAGGCTAGTAGGATGTTTATAATAATTAATACATTGCATATTGTTGTCTTCATAGTAGTAATTTGGAGGACAAGATGCTGACATGATATCTTGGCTAAACAATATTAGTACAAACTTTTATTCTCAGAGAGAGAGAGAAAGAGCTAAAACAGAAGGATCACTATGACTCTGAACTACGTAGCACAAGGTTCTGAGTTTGAACCCTGGTACCAAAAGAAAAAAAAAATTGATTAATATCTGCTTAGCTATACAATCATAATGTTTATTCTTATGGTCTAAAAGGCAAATTCATTAGATTCAGTCTAGTTTTAAATAGATTGTTACTAAACATTTGTGTATGGACCATTTTGAAGATTCAAAGTAGCTTTCAAAAGTGGAAGACTTAAGGATGGCTTAATATTAGAATTATAGAATGATTATAATGAAATGTTAACATCTAATATGAATTCGTATGTGTTGCATAACTCAGTGGCTCCAGGTTTATTTTGGCTGGCAAGCATAAGGAGATGCTCAGAATGTTTGGTTTCAGCTGTGTGTGTGTATATATTGTGGTTGTGTGTCTGGAGTAACCCTGTAGAATACACTCTTTATGGTAGGTTGAAGTTAAAGGAAGGCTTGAAAGGCAGGGATTTAAGAGAACTGCCACAGGGTCCTCCAGTGGATCTCTGCACACCATGCAGCTGGCTGCGCTCTCAGCCGTAGCAGAGCGTGAGAAAGCAAGAGAAGGTGGTTAGAGATTTAATGTATCACCTGCTGGTTAATAGGACTGTGACTGGGCAAAAGTGCTCGTTGTCCTGCTTGGGAGACATAGGACTTAAGTGAGGGCTGTGGGAAGGTAATTGTCTTCCATGAGTCATGGAATTAATTTATAATTGGACTGCTTTCAAAAACAAGTTTCCCCATGTGTGTCAGAGCTCCCCAGTAATAAGAAATGATTGGTGAAAGCCTTTTATTAGCTTTGAATTCCTACTTTAAAAATGTGGGTGATGGTAGAGGGAGAAAGTGCTTTTCCAGGAAAAAGAAAGTTCTGTTTCCTGAAGTTGGAACAGCCTCATTGTTTACCTTTGTATTTAAGGTTTTATGTATAGTAAGCACTTCTGTGCTGCATTTAAGTACATATTCATAAGCAAAAAGCACGGGCACACAGTTGTGCTAGTTATAATTAGCTCCTGGAGCTTCCTTTGTTCACTATCGCATTTCTACTGTGACTATGTAAAACCTCCCAGAAGCTAAGTACGTTTGACAGGGCACTGAATCTGCTTGGGGCCAGGGGATAGCTCAGTGGTCTGAATGACTGCCTGGCAAGGGCAAGGACCTAAATATTAGTGTATTGTCCATTGATCCCCAGTACCACATACTGTGCTGGCCCCATGCCAAGCTGGCCACAGAAACCAGGTGTGGTGGCATACACTAGTGACCCTAGTTCTGGGGAGCTGAAACAGAAGGATCACTATGACTCTGAGCTACATAGCAAGACCTTATACCAAACAAATAAAGATTTAAAAGATGAATCTCTGCTTGGCATGAGGCACAGCAGCCTACAGGCAAAATTAGAGAGGGCAGTGAAGGAAACTGTCATGCGGAGGCTTCCTATGTGGGTTTAGTTGGTCTTGGTGATTATCATTTACAAGTAAATTCAGAATTTCAGCACCCCTCAAATGCCATTTTCAAATGTTTTTGTTTTAGTTACAGTAAAATATATATGACACTTAATCATCTTAATCATTTTTCAGTGTACAGTTCAATAGCATTAAGTATATATTTACATTGTTGCGTAACCCATGTCCAGAACCATATATGGATTTAAACCTGGAATGGTAAATATGGTGTTAGTGTAACGTATGCCTAGAATTTTAATAGCCGCTCCATGTTTTAAGATCTCCCATTGCTTTCAACAACTGTCTTCTAACTTTTAAAATAGGTACTAGAAGGAAATCTGTGGTTATCTGCTCACTGATCCCTCCTTTCCGGGTGGATCTCTTTCTTAAAACATTGGGCAACTGAGTACTTCCTATAACTATTTTACCTCAAGCCTTTTAATTTCAAAGAGTACACATAATATTAAACTCAAAAGGGTGTAGAAAGGACTCACTTCAGTGGGCCTCTTGTCCTGGAGAGGGGTATAACTCTTAAAGAAAAGGAAAATGGTTCAAGCATTCAGCTTCCTGCTCCATCTATGACTTCTTAAGTTCTTTCCAGCCTAGCTGAGGAACTGGTGTGAAAGCAGCTGACATGTTAATATAATCCCACTCAGTGAAAGATGGGTGTGAAAAAAATAATTAATTGCATATGTATTTCAGGGTTCTTCAAAACCCCTTTGCCTCCCATGGGTAGCTAACTTGGTTCTTCTCTGCACGTGGACCCATGAACACTGACATTTTATGTAGCAAGCTGGAGAGTTGGTGTTCAAGACAACACAGGAATGTGATTACTGTAACTAAAACAAAAACATTTGAAAATGGCATTTGAGGGGTGCTGAAATTCTGAATCTACTTGTAAGTGATAATCTCCAAGACCAACTAAACCCACATTGGAAGCCTCCGCATGACAGTTTCCTTCACTGCCCTCTCTAACTTTGCCTGTAGAGGAATGTGATGGGCATTGTAGGGCTTTGGGTTGGGAAGTAAGTTTAAAATCATGCTTATAGCTCTAAAGAACAGTGTCGTGTGGAAGCGTCACAGTTAGTAAAAAAGTTGTACGATTTGTATAGCCAGTGAGTAGCAAATGTAATACCTGTGCTGTGCTTCATCCACTAAGTGCAGTGTGAAGGATGGCAGTTCTCATCTGGGAACTTTCCTTCATAGGTTGGAGCAGAGGAGATGATGGGAGTGGAGACTTCATCTTGCTTTATAGTTTTTTTTTTTTAATTCCTGGTTATAAAGGTAATATACTTGGTATGAGAAATTTGTAAGAAAAGAAACAAGCAAAAGTCTATCAATAGTCTGTCACACAAATCCCCATTCTACTTACATTTTGGTGTATCTTTTTCTGTTGTTTTTAAGATACAATGTCTTATGCTGTCCATTCAGTTTTATTTTTATTTTTCATTTAAATCAAAACATTGGGCCCAGGGAGATAGCTTAGTAGAATAAGCATTTGCCTAGTAAGTGCAGGGTCCTGAGTTCAATCCCCAGTACTGAAAAAAAAAAACTAGTTTAAAGCTCTTCAAAATATTGTCATAGGACTGGTACAACCATTGTGGAGATCCGTGTGAAGACTCCTCAAAAGAGTAGGACTGGAAATCCCATTCAAGCTGGCTATCCCCCTACTGGGGATAGCCCAGAGGAACTGAAAACATTGTATCATAGTGATACAGGTGTGCCTATGTTTATAGCAGCACAATTTGTGATAGCTGAATCTTGGAAACAACTAAAATGTGTGTCACACGAGGAATGGTTGAAAAAGTTGTGGTATTTCTATGTAATGGAGTATTACTCAGATATAAAGAATGATAAATTTGAAGCATTTATATTGAAGTGGATGCCACTTGAACATATATTCGTAAGTGAAATAAAGCAGACACACATGTGCAAATATCGTATAGTTGCCCTAGTATAAGAAAGCAAAAGAAGAAATACAAATAGAAATGTACAACAACTAAAAAGAATTGAGTCAGATAGTTAGGGCAAATTGAACGGCATATGCTACAGGGTACTAATCAGCTTTTCTTCTGGATGGTTAACAACCTAAGTTCACAGATCAAAATTGGAGAAATAGAACAGCCGCAAGGCCAGCCCTAGCCTTTCAAAGTCAGCAAAGACTCAGGACATAGGAGAACCTGTACTGTAACATCATGAAACTCAGTTGTGCCCCAAATTTTCTGATCAAGGAGATTATGGAGCCACAGAGGAAAGAGATTGATGATCTGTAATGTGCCTGGAGAGAGTCACATGGAGAGAAAACTTTCTCTCAGGCTCTCACAGAGAGCAAATTGGTCAAGCATTGGCTGTGATTCATCCACATGGATGACACAAAGGATCTACAGAGTAAGGTATAGGATTACACGATAAACCCTGAGGGGTCTTTGCTGACGTCATCAGAAACAAAAGCTACATCTTTTGGTATATAGGTCTTGCTTTATCTTGGTCTTAACCATCCAGCAGAAAAGTATAAAAATGAGGTATATAACATGGGGCCATAATAATAAGTTGAGCTGTAAATGGCTTCAGTCAACAATTTCCTCAGATAACTCACTATTATTGTGGACTGCTGAACTGTGTTTTATTGTGTCGCTGAGTTCAGGCACCTAAATTGGTTTAATGACAATGGAGTGCCCGTCTTTGACAGGTCTAGACAAAAAAAGGGGTATACAAATAAAGAATCATGATGTGTGTGTATAATCAGTACAGTTAGGATAAATATGCAGTGCTTCTGCATAATTCTGTGAGAAACAAGATTTGCACGAATAGTGGTTTTACAAGATATGTCGGCTTCTAGTACTGTGGACAACCACTAGGGAGATAACAAGGTAGAAAGTTATAATTATTGAATCTTTGATATAATTCAGATATAAAAAAATAAGTAAACAGCTACACTCTATTAATTCACTGCTTAGAGACATCTGCTATAATAATGTTTGTAAGTATAATATCACGTATGCACCTTGTACGATACCAAAACATTACGAAAACAGTTTGCAATGTATTAATTTATTGAATCTGTCCTGTTAATTTGTCTTGAAACTGTCTCATTGCTATTCGTTCTTCAATTGAATAAATAAATAAATAATAAATAAAAATATTGTCATAGGGTTAGGGAGATAGCTCAGAGGTCTAAGCCCCTGCCTGGCAAACTCAAGCAACTGGGTTTGATCCCCAGTAGTGCCTGCCATGCCAGCCCCTGAACCAGGCGAGGTGGCATACACCTGTAATCCCAGTGCTGGGGAGGCTTGAGACAGGAGGATTACTGTAAGTCCCAGCTGCATAGCAAAACTCTGTACCAAATAAATAATTTCTAAAAATTAAAAAAAAGTATGTATTTTGTTGATAGCTGCGTAGTATTTTATATTCCCAGTCTAGGGTGCAGAAGGGAGGAGAACTGTGAGTTGGGGCAGAAAGGGAGCATAATGGTTGGGTATAGCCAGGGGCTGTAAAGCACTTTGCTATGCTACATATATCCTGGCAAAGGGTCTCTTCTTCTGCAGCGCTTGCACATGGTATAGAGATTGAGCCGCTGCTCCTCTGCTCTTGGAATGTAAGCTTCTTAACTCCAAATCTTGCATCTGAGAACAGATTATCCATCTGTGTTAACATTCAAGGGCCCCTTTTAAGATATTGCAGTTGTGATTTACTCCAGCTGAGCTCAATAATGTCAGAGAAGAAAGTATTATGTTATGGCGTTTTATGCAAATAGAAAGCAAGAGTACATCTATAGATGTTCAGTACATTTGATTGTAGGTGAAATTCAGTTCTAAAAATTGGAAACCCCTATGCAGTCCCTCTCATAATAAGTATGCTTCAAGAGGAGTGAACATAAAATACTTAACAGCTGATTTAAAATTCTATGCTTAATACATACAAATTGGGATCAGTTTGTAGCTTTGCCCTTGGTGCAAACAAATAGAGGAGACAGAATATGTCCAGGAAATGTGAGGTAATCCCAGTGTGCTTCAGCCAGAGGATGTGAGAGCTCTGCTGTTGGTTGTGGTCCCCATTGTTCCTTTTGTCTATAGAATGTCCTGTTTGGGGGGCTTGGTTTTGTGTGACTTCTCCAGCTGAGAAAAATAGGAGATAACTTCACGTTTGTAAGTAATATGAGCAGTATGTATATGGACAAGTCACTGGGAAGCAGGGCAGTAGGAAAGGCTTGGAGGCGTGAAGTGTTTTGCAGTCGTCAAAAGTGATTAAACACTGAGATAGCCTTTTAATTCACTGTCTTCTATTAGCACTGCTAAGTGTGATTTGAGGTGATAAGGGATGCTTATCTAAATAAATAAATAAAATTTACAGATTGGATGTGTTTGAGATATGTTAGGCTGAACACGTTTATTTACTGTCTTGTCATTAGCATCAAAGCAGAACAAGACTGATTAGGCTCTTCAGAACATAGTGAGGCAGGCTTCACAAAAACTGACCCTATTAGCATCACTGTACTCTGGCATCTGATTGCAACAAGTGAAGAGGAGTAATAGGATGTCATAACTGGGAGCATTAAAAGGCAACACGATTCAAAAGGCGAATGAAATTAGTATTACTGCATTACTGTGGTATTACTGTCTTAGTAGTGCTATTCAAATATATTAGCAAAGTAGAAGGAAGTGAAAGAGGCTGTTGTTTCTATAAACTTTTAAAGAACCTTAAATTATTTAAAAGTGCATGTATAAGAGGAAAGATAGTCTTGTGACCCAGGATAAAAATTTGCCAGCCTGTAACATTCAAGTACCAGCTAACTCAGAGCTTGTGAAATTTTAAAAAAATTTTTAAAAGTTAACCATTTTATCTATGACCATTGCCAAAAAAGAAGTTTCTTTTTTCACAGGCCCACTTCTTGTGGCAAAGAATAACATGTTACCCAGTGAGAGACAATCCTCTTATCTCTGTCACAAGGGTGATTTTTAAACTGGAATTGTACAAGATAAGCAGAAGTAAGAGTCCTAACTACCCTAGATGACCCTAGAGGAGCTATAAAAATGACCTTTGATGTTGGTGTTGTGTGTGAGATTACAGCACTGCTGTTAAAATCTTTTGCAAAATTATGGAGGTTATGTGCTATAGCCCTGGAAATATATGAGTTGTGAATTTTATGATGTGTAGATGAAGTTATACACTGCTAGGTTTAAGTGATCTTTTTGAATTATAAAATGAATTATTAACTAAAATACCCAAGCACTATACATGGTCATAGCTCAGCAATACTATAGGTTTAGAGTGAATTTCAGGATTTCACTTGTCAGCCTGCAGGTAACACTTAAATTTATATCAAAATTGAGTACCTAGAGATGCAAGTTGGCAAGTTTGTTACCATCAATAGAAACCCATGGAAATTCCCCAGTGGAGAAAGAGTCCTGGTCCCATACTACCAGCTGAATAATCCAAATTGATTTTTTTTTTATTTTTATTTATTTATTTTATTTATTTATTTTTTGTTGTTGTTGTTTTTTTTGTTTTTGTGCTTAGGACAGTGTGTACAAGTGATCTCACTGTGTAGATCAGCCTCTTAGTGATCCTCCTGTTCACAGTCTCCCAAATGCTGGAATTACAGGCACGTGCCCCCAAGTCCAGTCTCAGTTGCCATCTCCGCATGCCCTGGGGGGTGGGGCTGACACTGCAAGCCTGGGAATTGAACTCCTGGCCCCTGTGTCTGCCTAAGCAGGCACTTTAATATGCTGAGCTATTTGACTGGTCCCTCTAACTGGTTCTTTTAGGCCCTCAATATGCAAAATGGGGCCAAACTCATGGATCAAGTGGGCAAACGAAATACCCCATGTCCAAAAATGCTTGATGTGACTCTCCTGGAGGAGGTTGCCAGTAGAAGGATTTTCTTTCTCATTTTTCAAAGAATGCAATTTAATGATATTGTGCAATGCATTATGTATACACCACAGACATGTATAAGTAAGAGCGCAGTATAGTCTCTATCTTTAAGATTCTTATGAATTAGGAGAAATCTAAAATACTTTGGAAGCACATGAAAGAAATTCTAAAGGGAGATTTTAGGGTGTGGATGCATTTTACCATAAACTGTGATAATTTAGCAGTATGAGAGCAAGTCATTGCAGGTGGAGAATATTATGTGGAAGATTCAGGTGTTTGAAGAAACATACTATAGTCTTGCTAGTATTTTGTGTATTTGGTACCATTGTGTACCTAGGTTTACCTAGATTACATTAGAGATTTGACAACCCCAATTTATTTATTATTTTGGTGGGGTTTTATTTTTGGTTTTGTTTTGTTTTTTGAACCAGAGTTTCACCATGTAGTTCAGGACTCTGGCCTTGAACTCACTACATAGTCCAGGTTGGCCTGTAATTTCCAGTGATCCTCTTGCCTCAACCTCTTGAGTAATAAGAAATTCAGGCATGTGCCAGCGTGCCTGATGAAGTTCCCAATTTAAAAGGAATTAGTGGAAGTGCTCTCTTTTCATTTTGGAAGCATTTTATTGTTATAATTGTACATATTTCATGCATACCACATAACGTATACAAGTTTTGAAATAAGACTGTGCCTTTGAAATAATCACTATAATCTGTGCAATGAATTTATCATCAATTCCAAAAGTTTCTTCCCATCTTTCCTTTTGTGATAAGTATGAAAGAGCTCAGAAAATTTTTAAGAGTGCTAGACAGTATATTCCTACATCTTATCTTCTATAAGGAGTTTTGATTAGTACCCCACCACCACCACTTTTTGTTTTAATCTAAGGTACAAGTGCATTTTGGCTGCCATTTGTTTTGTGGAACATAAGTGAAGATGGAAGTGTTTCTTGAGCAGTGTTGGAGGAAGGAATCTCAACCTGAAGAAGCAGTTCTGGTCCAACGTTAGAACAGCTCTTACCAGTAACTGGCAAGCGCTGGAGCACATTGCCGGGGTGATGGCAGCTTGTTCCCCTGTGTAAACTTCATCACTTAGAGCAGGACCTGTGAACATCTTCTGTAAAGGGCTAGACAGTACTTTGGGCTTTACTCTACTACTTTAGCAGGGAGGTGGCTAGCATTGCTATTTAGACAAATGACATTTGTGTTCCAAGAAAGCTTCAGAGAAACAGGTGGCAGCTGGCTTGAGTCTGTGGGTCCTAATCTAGACCAACAGCTGTCTTAGCTAGTGAAGACCGTGGAATGGGCCAAGGGACCCAGAAGGTCTTTTCTGATGCTGTTTGTAAGGTTTCCCTGAGTAACTGAAGAAAATAGAACATCCTAATTTCTTCTTCCACTGAAGGAATCTACATTATCATACTTACTGCATTGTGGCTATCAAAAATGTACATACATCTAGAGAAAGTTGTCTTAAGGACTACTTTGTTTTCAGTTGCCCAAGAAGGGTGGCTACTCCAAAGCCGCACTGCCCCCAACACAGGGCCTCACTCATGCTGGGCAAGCAGTCCAGCACTGAGCAAGATGCTTAGCCTTGGGTTAATTCCTTTTACTCATTTCTGACACATGAATAACATGGGAGATGAAAATGGACTTTTACCCCATTGAAGGCCCCACATATAGTAAGTGTTTTTCACTATGATGGAATAACTGCTCTTCAAGTGAATCTCTCAAGTTTGAAGCAAACACCTCAGTTGTTCAGTATATAGCTATGTAGGCCAATATATACATATCATTGAGGCAGGGTGGGGTTCGATGGAGGCAGGGCAGAGGTGGCAATGGATTTTGCAGATTTAGAAATGGTATCATGCTCTACCCATTAGCCTGAGAATCAGTGGATTCTCAGATACTGTGCCCATGAGAAATACCACTCTTGGAGTCAGCTTCTGCTCTAAGCATAGAAAACCCTGAGAAAGTACTTTAGTTTCTCCTGTCCAGTCACAGACTTGACAATATTAGCAGAACACAGGCTAATTGTTTTGAAGAATGCCACTCAGTTTGCTGTCCCTGATGTTATCTAATGAAATTCAGGTTTGTAGTACGATGAAAATACTATAAATGTACCTTTCTGAGTTCAGATGGCCATTTTGTCACCTAATAGTTGTTATTGTTGTTTGGTTAAGGTAATGTCTGCTAAGCTCCACTGCAAAGTGAGGATATTTTCTTCTGTACTTATTGAGTATTATGGGGAGATACTTTGATGCTGTGCAAATACCTTCCATCCCATGGTACTTTTGCCCACCCACTTTGCTGTCCATCGATTTTTTTTTTTTTTTTTTTTTTTGGTTTGATGGAACTGGGGATTGAACTCAGGTCCTTGTGCTTGCCAGGGAAGTGCTTCTTATACTGAGCCATCTTCCCAGCCCCCATCAATGATTCTTGTCTGCAACAATTAATTACTGTGGTGTTTCCCTAATTGTGATTTGCTGTTTCCTCTTTTTGTTGCATTTAGTAATTGGCATTATTCTGTGAAGAAAGGCTATCCTTTCTCCTCCACCCCCATTTATTGCTTTACTCAGTTACTTATTTACATCAGCATGGGCTCCTGGATATTCATCCTAGGAGCTATAAGTAAAGACTTTGTTACTTTGGGGCTCACTGGGTTCAGATTTGGCCAGCTACTTTGTCTTGCTGTTGTGAGAGGGGTCCCCTTTTGGAGTGCAGTATAACTAGGTAGGTTTATGTAAATCAAAGTAGGGAATTCCATGGCAAGTAGAAGTAAGCTTGTTTGTGATTGCATGAACCAGGGAAGCCCACCCTGATAGGCAATACTATTCTTATTTGAAAACACATCCTAAAAGAAAGGTACTTTCCTAAAGACATAATGAAGTCAAAATGATGAAACTTTGAGGTTTGTTTCTGTGTACCTATCATGTCATTTCCCAGAAGCTTCGGGTTCTTGCTAATTTATCTCTTCAGGGAGGCCAGTTTAGGAAATATTTGTAAATATTCCCAGAGCCCACTTTCCTTTCTCACTTTAGCTTTTACATAAGGAAACATGTTTGTACTGGAATGCAGTACTTTGATAATGGGAAGTCAAATTGAGTTTAATTCCACAGATGCCGTTAAGAGGGTGTACACTTTCAGAAGGTATGCAGGTCCTGTGCCTCAGTGCAGAGGCGAAGACACTTTGCCTAGGGCTGTCTAGGATGGTGGATGCAGACGCACCCACTGAGGGCGCAGGTGCAGGGTGGGATTTGCTGAACAGAAGCTCTTTGTTCTACGCAAGTACTTAAAGGCTCAGCCTCAGATCCCAGAGCTGTCAGTAATGGCTTGCACCCCCTTTCTTTGGCAGGCTGGATTTGCACTGGAGGTGATGTTTGAGGGATGTTCCCAGCATCCCTCCACAGCTGGAGTGGAGGAGAAGCAGAGCATATATTCTTTCTAAATCATTGATTTTTTACAATTTTACTTAAGCCTGGTGGCACTTTAGGCCAATGCAGAGAACTTGAGAAAAAAATGGCACGGGCCTCACTCCTAGAAATTCTCATCCAGTGAATCTGCAGTGGGACCCTGGTACCTGTGTTGTATGTTTCCCAGGTCCTGTTTACATCCAAGATTGAAAACTACTGGACCTAGCCAGTACTATGTGTGATTTTTTAAAACAAAATTGGGCGTACTTGTTTGCCATGTTACTCTAAAGTTATGTTCTATGAAGCAGCCCTAAAGACAGGCTCAGGCTATACACTTGGGCAAATGTGTAACCTCTTTGAGTCTGGCTTTGTCATCTGCAAAATAGAATTAGTAATAACACCTACTTCACAGTTTTTCAAGGCTAAGTGATAATGATGCATAAAAAATAGTCTCTGGCATGTAGCAGAAAATAGCTGTTATTATTTACTAATATGTAGCATGTTATAATAGAACATGACTTTGGAATCAACCAACTTTTTTCTCAGTCCTTGCTCTAACCTTCCAGTCTTGGGACTTGTAGTAAAACACTTCATTTCTCTAAACCTCTGGCCTCCTGTCTGTAAACACAGGGATAGATGGGTACACTTTACTAATATGGAAAGATGCGTAAGCCAAAGAATTGCTTAGTAAGCCTTTCTGTCACCTTCCTTCCACTCTACTTCCTTAATGTAACTCAGGGAAATGGCTGTGTTATGATTTCCACAACATCATTGACTTTGGTGTGGCCATGCTAGGTTGAGATGTTATTACAAACGTTCTTTGTGGCCTTGACAGACAGTTGTTCCTTGGATTCCTAAGGAAGTTACTATGGCCCATGTGACACCCAGAGTTCACATGGAGCTGTGGTTCCTTGCCCATCCACCTCTGCAACTGGCTCAGCTTACTGCTTTTCCCAACACTGAACTCATGATCACCCTGTAATTCTCAAGCCTACAAACTGACTGGGATTCTGTCCTTTTAATCTGTATCAAGCTTTGGTTGAGATATAAGTTAATCTGAGTGTTTAAGAAGGAACCCCTCTCTGCAGAAATCTGCTAGACAGCTTAATAGATGAGTCTACTGTTTTATTTTACAATCTCTTAGCATATGTGTCCTCCAGTTACTTATGAAGCTTTTCAGATTCTTAGGTCTATAAGAAATTCAAATGTACTTGTTCTACAGCTGCACCTCATATTCCCATTCACCCAGAATAGGAAAAGGGCAAGTGGCTAAAGGTGACACAAAATTGTATAATGAAACAAAAGCTTGCATTATTGATACATGTAGTAGTTCTTGTTGGTTCATGTTAGTAGCAGGATATGTCATCCTTCTGTGTCAGTTGAAATGATTCGTCTTTCTCCTTTTTCTCTTTTAGTAACCTACCTAAGTGAATCTAAGGGTGATATTAAGGGACCTCCTTTAAAAGCTGGTGGAACACGTGCCTTACATCTGTTACATTGTTCGGCAAGATATTTTTAAGAATTCTGGATTGAGTTCTATGTTTGGTTCAAACCCAGCTTCATGGGCTATTATAGTTTAATTTTAAGGGACACCCAAGTCTTTTTTTTTTTTTTTTTTTTTAGGGTAATATGGCTGCTAATCAATTCTCTTTCTGAATTATATCACTCTTCTATAGAAATTCATTTGTGAGTGTTAAAGGATTGCAGTTTTCTAATAAATGTTTAAAGTAAAAAGTTTGCCTGGAATCATTTGGAGAATCATTTTCCAGGGTTCATTAAAATGAAAGAAGAAATAAATTTGAATTAAAATCTATTTCCATTCGTGTTGTTAATATTCTTCTCAATGGGATATATGTCTTTTATAAAATAATCGATGCACCCAAATTAAGTAGTTCTAAGAAGTTAGAAGTAAAGAGAAAAAAAGGAATCATCCCCTTGTCTATACCTTGTTGTTACGTGATATTATGGCAAGCCTTTTAGGAGAGGATGCTTGGCTTTGATAGACTAACTATCTGGCAATGTCAAGCATATGGATAAGACCATCAGGATAAGGAAATAATTTACAGGTTTAAAGTAGATTCTCAGGTTAAAGCATCTGCAAGCAGGTGCAGAGGCTGGGGGTTCAATCCTCAGGCCTATCATGCCAGCCCCACCCCCAGGGCACACTGAGACAGCAACTGAGACTGGGCATGGTAGCCCACGCCTGTAATTCCAGCTCTTGGGAGGCTGTAAACAGGCAGATCACTATGAGTCCGATTTGGTAGTAAGACCCTCAGCATCCTGTTGACCCTTCCATAAAATACAGAAAAAAAATAAATAAAGTAGATTCTATGTTTTCTAATAAAGGAGTTCTATAAGTAGAGATGGTTTCTTGGTCTTGTGGCTGCTTATGGAAGTTTCCACAGTGCCTGACCAAGAACTCAGTAGGTGCCTCATAAATATGAATGAGTAGAAAGAAAATTGCTACAGGTTTGGTAGGACAATGCCCTGGACTCCTGAGAGGAGAAAACCAGAGGACTCAGCAAAGGGGTAAAAACTGCTGAACAACACTATTGAAGGAAAGAATATTAATGGAGCGGAAGGTGCAGTTTTCTAGGCTATTCTTGTTGCACTTTTGCAAATAAATGCGGGGCTGCAGCCCTGCCTTGGAGGTGGTTTTGAGCAGCAGTCTTGGTCCTCTGTGCTTCTCTCCTGAAATTAAGTAACAGTTCTTTCCTTGTACCTGTTAAAAATGAGGTGCTGGGTAGGATAATCCCTGTCATTTCTTATTCCCTTAAACCTGTGGTCCATGCTATTTTTGGTTGATACTGAAAAGGATCTGTACAGACAGATAGGAGAGTTATTTTAAGAGGTCAGTACTTTACTGAGATCCACAAAGAGCTCTGTGCCTTCCTTTTAACCGAGTGAGCAAGTTTGAGAACTGCCATCCTAGAGTTAATGAAAGTAGCTCCCCTGGGGCAGTGAAGACAGGGCTTGGAGTTGTGACAACAAATCTAGGAATTGTGTCCTATAAAAGACAGCTCTTACTATTTTGCTCCTGTCCACCATCCTCTGGGGCAGGGGAGCTTATCTCATAGTGTTATCTATTCTATAGAAGGATCCCATTGCTTTATCTACTCACTTTACCAATCTTTTGAAACAAGCACTCCATGGGGGAAGTTTCTCTTAAGTGGGATTGTGTGAATGTAACACTAGTGTCAAGATGGTAGATTGAGGATGCCAGTAGAGAGAAAGACAAGTGCTTTTGTTTTCTTTTGTGAAAATGGCTCTGCCCAGTTCTTTTAGAATTTAGCTATCTAATAGCTTTCTTTTGAACTAGATCATGTAAAGTACTTACTTTGGGAAGGGGGTGTTGTTTATTTGTTTTCACTAAATTTGGTATTCAGATGAGTAACAAAGAGAGTTGATTCTCATCTGCCATATTGATTTTTAAAATTCTTCCTGTTAGGTGAAAAATAACTTACGATGATGATTGATCTTCACATTATCAATCTAGCGCATATGTAAGTTTTCAGATGCTCAGTACTTCAGGAATGGAATACATTACATAGGTTTGGATGACAGAAGCCCAGGAAGGGCCAACTAGACTAGCAAAAAAGGATGGAGCTTTTTAAAAATGGGCCATCTCTCTTAAAAAATATTTTTTCTTTGAAGTTGGCAAATCTTTAATGACAGAATATTAATTGACATTTCTGGATAAAGAATTGATTTATCTTATTTTAGTTTAAGTAAAAGATGAGTGGTGTAATTGCTATGTGGAAGGAAGACGAGGCACAAGGAAAATTTGCTTTTTTAGGCCAAACTTGGTAGAAGATTCAGAAGCCAGAAGTGATGACTAGTAGGGTATGTTTCATAAATTTAGCAAATTATTTTAAGAAGTGGAGGCAGCATGCTAAAAATTGGGTTCTCAAAAGACAGCAAGGCTTGACTGGAATGTGTAAGGAGCTTTTAAACATAGGTTGAAAGCTCAGTAAGTGTTGGTTTCTGTGTTCTTTTTCCAGTGCTGCAATGGGAAGTGATAATAGTTTTCCATTGTGCTTAAAGCACATGTGGGTGATGGTGCCGCTCACTAGATTATTGGGCAGGGAAAATTAGCTCCCACAATTCAACCCATTCAGCAAGTACTTAGTTGAAATATAATAGCTAAATAAATAAATATTAAAAGAAATACCTCCATAAAGGTCGTATGCTATATGCTGTGAAAGGAAAGCAATAGAAGGCACTGGGCCCCACTACAGAAATGTGTAGGTTCCTTGAGGTGAATGCACAGACCAAAAAATAGGCACTGCCGCAGGATAACATCAAAGTCAGGAACTCCAAACAGTACCAAACCCCTGTGGTGGGAGCTTCAGCCAAGGTGACTGCATGAATCTGGGCTCTGACTGGCTTTCAGTGAAGTGTCAAGGCATGGAGAGAATTTAAACAGGGAGAATGGGGTGACCCAAGGCAGGAATATAAGTGGCAGACTCTTCTAACAAACAGATTTTGCTCAGTTGGAGGAGCCTAGTAGGGAGGTAGAGAGAGAACTCTAGAAACCCCTTAAAAGTAGACCATAGTAGAGCTAGAAAGCTTGGGTTGACTCACATAAGTAGTAAGTAATAGGGATCTGTTCTAAGCAGGAGAGGTTTCAGGAGATTCACTTAGTTGGGACTGGTGAATGGCTCAGAGGATGTAGTTTGGGCATAGGGACATCTGAGAGAACCTGAAGCAGATGCTGAGGTACATAGCAGTGCCTTAAGGGCTGAGAGTGGTGAAAGTAGGAAAGAAAAAGAAATGGAATTCAAATCACATTGATAATAAAATGTCATGTGCAAAATCTTGGTCATTCCATTGTGCTTTTCCTCTTCCTCTTTCTCCTCCTCCTCCTCTTCTTTCTCCTTCTTTTCTTCTTCCTCTTCCCCTCTCCTCTTCCTCCTCCTTCTCTTCCTCTTCCTCTTCCCCTTTCCTCTTCCTCCTCTTCCTTCTCCTTCTCTTCCTCTTCCTCTTCCTCTTCCGCTTTCCTCTTCCTCCTCCTTCTCTTCCTCTTCCCCTCTCCTCCTCCTCTTTCTCCTCTTCCTCCTCCTTCTCTTCCTCTTCCTCTTCCCCTCTCCTCCTCCTCTTTCTCTTCCTCTTCCTCTCTCTTCCTCCTCTTCCTCTTCCTTCTCCTCTTCCTCTTCCCCTCTCCTCCTCCTCCTCTTCTTCCTCCTTCTCTTTTTTCTCCTCCTCTTCTTCTTCCCCTCTCCTCCTCTTCTTTCTGCTCCTCTTCCTTCTTCTTCCTCTCCATTATGCTTTCATTGGTTGCCTCTCTAGGTTGGGAGCTGTTCATCTCTCCTGGTGAAGGAGTGTTGACCAGGTAGTTGCCCACAGTGAGAAGGAGGCTAATGTGTACAGCCCAGGACTTGAGATTCCAACTCATTTTTCAGCCTGGACACTCCCTGGGCCTGATACTGTTGTATTTGCTTTTTGGGTACAAAGATTTCTATTTGATTCTTATTTCCTTTGTTTTCTTTTTAATAGACTCTGTCAAGAAGAATTTCCAACCCATACCTTGAACATACACCTTCCCAGGTATGATTTTTTTTTCTTTCTGCCTCTTTTGCTGTATTTTCTCTAACAAAAGTTTACAAGTCCTGGTAGATTCTCAGGCTAGAGCTATTACTTCTGTTCCTCATGGGGCTTCACAGGAATGCTGCAGTGATCCCACTGTCTGAGCTGCCAAGGATGACACAACCAAGGTGTTTAGGATGCTTTATCTTTGTATCATCATTTGAGATGTTTGTGAGATATGAAAAAAATATGTATATATATATATATATATATATATATATATATATATATATATACACACACACATACATTCCCATTTCCACATCTTTTATACAAGTGCATTGTTACTATGGCAGAGTAAATGTAATACATTAAAGTAATGTATTACTCAGTTTTCCTTATTAATAGAAACATCATATTTTACACATAGTGGATCACTTACACTAAGAAAAACTCAATGTAGCCGGGCGTGGTGGCGCATGCCTATTATCCCAGCACTGGGAGGCTGAGGCAGGAGGATTATTGTGAGTTCAAGACCAGCCTGAGCTACAAAGTGAGCTTAAGGCCAGGCTGAACTGCATAGTGAGACCCTGTCTCAAAAAGACAAAAAAAAAAAAAAAAAAAAAAAAGAAAAACTCAATGTATATTTACAGCTGTTTAATAGAGGATTATCCTCTTTGTGCTCACTGGTAAGAAGACATGAGTATATCCACATTGTATTGCATAAAAAAAAAAAATCAGGCAACAGATATTTATGTTCTTTAGGATAACAGGAGGCTGAGATTTCTAAAGGCAAGGACCTTCTTGTGGTGCTCCTCACTGTATCCCCAGCATCTGGAAAGGACCTGGCACATGGCAACTGCTCATGAAATGCCTCTTGAATGACCGAGTGAGTCTTGGAGGATTTTAGGACTAGTCAGATGTCAGCTGACTCACATTTCTTTCCTTGTAATGCTTTCATCATCTGGATTATTCAAGCTTTGATTGAAAAAGAAAAAAGATTTTAATATTCTAAAAATAAATCATTTCTAGCCATATCCAGTGGCACACACCGATAATCCCAGTACATGGAAGGCTGAGTCAGGAGGATCACTGTTGGAGGCCGGCCTGGGCTACAAAGTGAGTTCAAGGCCAGCATGAACTGCATTGTGAAACCCTGTCTCAAAAAGTAAAAAAAAAAAAAAAAGAAAAAAAGAAAGGATAAAAATGAATCATTTCCTGCCCTTTTCACTTTCTCATCATGTTGTATTTAGGTAACGACATCAAGTCAATTAAAAAGCATAAAGTTGGGGTCCACAAGTTCCTCATCAAATGGTAATATATATTATCAATGTGTTTTCTCTGAATAAAGCTAGCCAGGAACTGTAGGAATAAGTGCTTGCCTGGCAAGCACAAGGGCCTGAGTTCAATCCCCAGTTCCACCAAAAAAAAAGAAAAAGTATTTGCCTAATGGAGGCAGTTTGGTTTTACTGGTCTCCCTTGCTAAGTAAAGGCCCGTCATTGTGCTGTGGAGAAGGATGCAACGAGAAGGAGTAGCTTTACACGGAAGCATCCAGACTCCTTGTGGGCTACCGAGCACTCTGCTTCATCCCCAAGAATCGAGAGACTTATATGGGAGAATCAGAAGATTAAAGAGAAAAGTTTAATAAAAGTTTTATTTGATGAATGGAATTGTGAAGTACTATCTACAAAACTAAATAGCTTGGGATTAACTATGAGCTTAGCAATTAAGCAAAGCTTGAGAGCAAGTCAGCCTGCTCCAGTGTGTCATGGCTCCAGATGCTCGCTAAAGAAGGGGGAACTTGTTTTCACATTTCCCAAGACCTCTGTATGAACATATTATAGTAGGGCAGAATTAGTGTACACTACAAATACACTCTTCAGTTTGTTGCAGCGATAGAAACACTATTTTTTGTGTGTTTGTGTGAGACAGGATTTTGCTGTGTAGTACATGCTGGCTTTGACTTCACTGTGTACCTCAGGCTGGCCTCAAACTCATGGCTGTCCTCCTGCCTCAGCCTCCCAAGCACTGGGATTATACATGTGCACCAGCACGCCTGGCTATATTTTTTTAAAATAGTCACTATTTTACATTGAAAACTTTATGTTTAAAAGATTATTTATAATTACAGCTTAAGTGAAGCACTTTAGCATTTGGAAAACAATTATTATAACTTAATAGCGTAAGTGTACTAGTACTAAAATAAAATAAGGTAATTATAGGTCTGTAGTTAAATGAGCTAAAATGCACGTCAAGCTTAGAGATTTGGTCTTGATCTTTTCTATGTAGCATGACATCAGGAGCTCACCAATTGTCTTGTCATTGTTCTACATTTACAGTGATGTATGTTTATGTCTGTCGTTTCGGTTTAGATTTATGGAGAGAATTCTTCTTGTGCAGGAAGAGCACTGAGGAATATTATTATCCTTCAGGCAGCTGACCTGGTAAAGGACAGAGTGAACCTCAAGGGTTTTTACAGGTAATAATTTCCTAACATCTTGTCAAAAATCCTCCTTCAGGGGAAAAGAAAAAGATTGTGTTAAAATTCTGGCCTAATCAGAGAGAGGTGCACTGTTGTCTTGGTGCAGGGGTGGGGTAGGGTGGGGCATTGGTGTGTATCTCTTGGGGACTTTTCTTTTGTTCAGTTTACTCTGTGTGAGGCTTCTGGTTTTGAAGTTAAGGTGTGGAATCCCCCAGCCTCAAGTGGGGCTTCTTCTTGGCTTGCCCTGATGTCATATTTTTATATTTAGGGTTTGTCCAGTCCAGTGTACACAGCACTGGCAACTTCCAGAACCATAAATCCTCTCTTTACGAACTTTACAAAGGTTCTCTGAGGACTTCTGGGGGCCCTCTGGTGAGAGGGTCACCTTCTTGAGGGTACTGCAGCTTTGGGAGAGGCAGGATGATGAGGGCAACTGTTGATTGCCTGGGATAGTGAAGAAGTAGAGATGTATTATGCAAAATGAGTGCATTCCTAGCCAGCTTTAAAGCACAGACAGACCTATAATGGTCACTTTGGAAATCTGAAACACTGTTTCATTTGTGGAGCAGTTTAAAGAAAAAACAAGTCTGGGTGTGCTAGTACATGCCTCTAATCCCAGCTCCCAGGAGGCTGAGGCAGGAGGATTGCTGCAGGTTTGCGGCCAGCCTGAACTACACAGAAAGACCCTGCCTCAAAAAAAAAAAAAAAGAAAAAAAAGAAAGTGAACTCTCAGTTTTTGATTTTTGCGAGGATATCAAGCTACATTAAAAAAAATACAAAATAAAAAAGATTGTTTATTATCACTGTGCTTTTTAAAGCCGTGCCATTGTAGTAACATAGAGTAGAACTGATTTTCAAAGTAAATGACACAAAAAACATTGGAAACATAAAGGGTGATCCTTTAAAATTAAGTAAATTTAGCTTTATGAAAAATGTACTAAAATATTTGTGTTTTTTCCATTGGCTACAAATGGAAAAAATTTTCGTTATGGCCTGGATTCTGCAAAGACTCCTTCTGTGTTAGGGCATAATTAGTATACAGCAAAATGCACAAATCTTAAGTGGGTATGGCTTGATGAATTATCACTTACAACACACCTGTCTCATCATTATCTGTGTAACCATTATCATGACAGAGGATTTTCATGCCCCAGAAATTTCTTTCATTCCTCATAACAGTTGATAATAGCCCTTGTGAGCAAGTATTTTTTAACTTCAAAAACTAGGCAGAATCTGTATTCTTAAGAACCATTAATTAAGCAAATACAGGGTGTGGGGAAGAGCCACAATGATGTAACATTTTAAGAGCTTTATATTTGATTAATAAATCACACAAGCCTTTGGAGCACTTTTCAAAAATATGTCATAGATTAGATATTATCAGTGTGTCTACAGATAGTGTGCCAGTAGTCACTCTTTCTCCCCTTAGGAACTCATAGCCCTGGGCAAAGGACCATCAGGACAGAGCCGAGGCCAGGTAGAATAGGCAGAGTAGGAAGGCCTTGCTGGTCAGGCTGCTTCCGAGTCCTGTCCTGTCCTGTCCTGTCCTGTCCTGTCCTGTCCTGTCCGGTCCCTTTTCCTTTTTCCTTTTCCTTTTCTAAGCCAAATTGTATCCAGCTTTATTAAAGATACTTTTCCTAAGCCATCATGGTATTTCAGGCAGGGCACAGGCACAATCTCTAACAGTATACAGCATATAGCAACTTTCACACTCCTTTCTTGGATGGATTACCAAAAATCAGAAAACCAGCATAAAAATCCAGTAACATCTTCATTTAAGGCTCTAAAGTAGGGAAAGTTTAGAGTGAGGGTGGACATCTCACATGTAGCATGTTAACAACTTTTCACAAGCTGACCCTGAGTTTCAAGAAATGAAAATAGTAGAAGTATCAAACTGAAGATTAATAATCATCGATGGAAGATTTCCATAGAAAAGGAAATCATGGCTCTGATGGCCACCATGTCAACATTAGTGGCAAGTCCAGATTGCCTGACACACTGCTAACGTCAGGTCCCAGTAGGTATCTGGGCTTAAGGGAATTAAGTCTATGCTGAGTGATGGCAGGGGAAAGGAGGACATGAAGTGAGCGGGGAGCTGTCCTGTACCACAAGGCACTGACGCCAAGGTGGCCATATGTGTCAACACCAGGGAGTCCCTCCTCCTGGGAGCCAAGAGGAAGCCTCTCAGAATTAGCAGGGAAAGGTGCTTCCCCACATCAACCAGCATTGGAGACTTTGTGCCACTGACATATGCTCCTTTCCTCCAAAACAACAATGAAGTGTGCTGTGTGCTAACAACATAACTTTTAAAAAGGTAAAATAAAATTCTGCATTTTTGTAAAACTTAATAAAAATAAAAATTTCAAACTGCACAGTCACCAGAAGCACACCGTTATCAAAAGTGCACATACTTCACTTCAGCTTTTTGTGCCTGCCCTGTTTGGCATCTCCATGTTCTGCAGGATTATTCCCATCCATGCTGGCATCAGCTTGTCCCTTTGGGTAGCTTCTCTTCCTTCTTTGCAGGGGCCTTCTAGGCTGGGGTTCTGGCTATGGAGTTGGTTTAGCAGACAGCTTTGCAGATCTTCTCTGTGGTTCATCCTTCGCCTTGATTTTGTCACCTTTGGCATCCCCTTCAGCCTTTCTCTTAGGTGTGATGGTGACAGTGGTGGGACATAGGCACTGGACGCAAGATGCAGTGGCGCACAGCTTTGGGTGGCCCAAGAGTCATCCTCGCCTCTTCTTTTTCACACTGCTTCTTCTTTTCTTTTCTTAACATACATTATATTATCAGCTTTAGACACACCTGAATATTTAAAAACTAAAATTGTATGTGTCTTTGGATCTAGTTGTGAGCAAGTTCATGAGATTCACGTTAGTCACTACACAGGCTACTGTAAGGTCCACCATTATCCTTAGTATCTTTGTGTTTATTCATGTTCTGTCCATGAATACAGACAGAAAAGAGACCTGTGAGATGTGTGTTAATCAGGTGCATGGAAAAAGAGCCATCTAAGGTGAAAGTCAACCTATTCAGGATTCAGAGGGAGCCTAGTGAGAGGAGTATGTTTTACTGTGATCAGGGCAGTACTGCTTTTCTAATCTATGTTCTGGGTTTAAAGATGTATTGTTCATTGGTTGTCTACGATGGATCATCTTCATTTGTTTTCCCACACTCTACATGAGAATTTACTTTCAACACTGAAAACTTTTCTATTCATTTGGTACTTTAGGAAGTCACACTGGTTTGAGACTTCATTTCTTTTGTACAAAGAAATCACTGAACACCACCACCCTATTAATATTTGGTGCTAGTACCTGTATCACCTTGAATTAATTGCTAAAATTAGAATGGGAGATAGGTAGCAGCTAAGAGTAAACAAATTTTCCACTCCAAACTTTAGGAGACTTTCCATTTTGTTATAGCAGTTGCACGGGCCTTGGCTGGTCACGTCCACATCACAGTGCCCCTGCCCAGTACTGCACCGCTATTAGGTCTGCATGCACCTGGGGCAGTTTCTGGATTGAGATCAGCCTGGAAATCCTCTGCAGGCTAGAACTGTGGTCAGTATTTAAGTTGCTGTATTCCAGCCACTGCTGTTTTCTCCCTCACTGCTCATCCCGTCAGGTAGATGAGATACTTTAACTGAATTGTCACAGATGTGCTCAGCAATCCAGCAACCGGGAGTTTAATGTTTGCCTTAGTGAAATTAATGATAGCTTCTCATTACACTAATGTTTCCCGTGGTGCAGATGGATGGCTGAAAGTGATTTAAAACATACCTTGATAATATTAGGGCGGGGTGGAAAGGAATCAGGTGTAACTGAAAGGATGGCTTGTCTGAGTAGGCCCTTTTATTAAGGTTGTTGTGGCAATACTGTGTTATAGCATATTGGTTTAAAGTCCTTGTCCTCCCCCTGAAAAAAATCCAGGGTGAGCCCTTCCCAATGACCAGGCAGAGCTGGATGATTATGCCTCTGGTCCCTAGTATCACCTGGGGAATCTTAGGTCTCACACAGCCTTGCTACATTTGTATTTTATAATACCCAGTGGGAACTCCTCTGTGAATTTTGAGAAAACCTGGTCCATGAAACTTGCAGTTTGGCAATTCGGTTGCAGGCATCAGG
This sequence comes from Ctenomys sociabilis, assembly GCA_004027165.1. Taxonomy (NCBI): domain Eukaryota; kingdom Metazoa; phylum Chordata; class Mammalia; order Rodentia; family Ctenomyidae; genus Ctenomys; species Ctenomys sociabilis. The sequence goes on from PVKA01000989.1 coordinate 51,347, forward strand.
GCAGGCTTAGGAGTTGCACTGATTTGTAAGTATGAATGACACCATTACAGAATGCAATCTGGGGGAAAGCGTTTTTCAAAGCTTAAAGATGCTGGCTAATTGAGAGGTGCTGAGGAATTAGTTAATGGACACTTTGAATTTTTACCATGAATGATGTCCTGTAGAATCAGCAGTTAATGTTGTTTGGTTTGATTGCCTATTTTGTTTCCATTTGTTTTCATTTTGTTTTAAAATATTTATCTTTTGACCGCTACTATTTCTACTGTCTACATGCTAACAGTGAGTAGGTCTGAGATTGGCTTGTCTTAGCACATCTTTCAAACATTGATATTTTACCAGAAAATTGCTTTATTAAAAGCTAGAATATTTGATCAAATATCTTAGTGGAAAGGTCCATCCACTACCATATATTCTGTCATTGCAGAAAATGTAGCACCTTTGGCAGTTCTTCACATTATCCATTATTGTATCAATTCAAAGTATTTATGCTTTTTCCAATCACAAGCGGTAAATACAAACAAATATTAACATCCTTCAATACAAATATTAACATCCTTCAATAGTATTGGGTAATGATAGCCATTACACGGTATCATTTTTTAACACTTTAATGATTTTTTTTTTCTCAGAAGAGGGGGTAGAATACAATGACATTTTTGTTCAAACAAAAAAATACATATGGGAATGTTTTGTTTTTCCTTTGAAGCCAACACAGATGGGAAAGTAGGTATGAAGATACTGCTTATAATACACAGACTGTGGATTTTGTGGGTTTATGATCTGATTAATAGATTCTCTCAGATTATATTAAAAAGTTGAACAATGAAATTAATTATTCTTTGAGACAAATTTTATGGTTTGATCTCTGAAGACTGACAAACAAAACTTTATCCTGCCTTGAATATTCTTTTTTATTTGGAGACAGGATATCATGATGTAGCCTAGGCTAGCCTTGAACTCACAGTGATCCTCCTGCCTTAGCCTAACAAGTCCTAGAATTTTAGGAGTATGCCACTGTTTCCTGAAAATGTTCCCAATTTTGTTTAGTCTGCTTTGAATTGTTTTATTCCCAAGGGAACTAAATAAAAACTTATAAATGGTTGGACTCAAACTTACTACCATCAGCTTGATGTATGTGGCTTCCCAAGGTGGAACATTATAGAAAGGACTACTACATGTATTCCTTTATTCGTTCAAACAAATTACAGTTCTAGAACTGACTGCAGAACCTGGACTGTACTAGTGGTTATGCTTTTCTAAAAATTATTTTCTAGCAGCAAAAGCAAGTAGGGTTCATTTGGGAAGATATGTGAGTACTACCTGTGAGGCAGTTAGAATTTGATTCCTAATTTTCCCCAAGGAAAATAGTGAAACATTAATCTAAAAGGCAAATAAGAAGTTATGACATTTATTTTGGGACTCTTTATTTAAAAATACTCAGGCCAGGGAGATAGTTCCATGGTTTAAGTGCCTGCCTGGCAAGCATAAATTTCCAAGGTTTGATTCCTGGTACCATATGCTGTGCCGGCCCCAAAAACCAGGTATGCGCCTATAATCCCAGTACTGAAGAGGCTGAGACAGGAGGACTGCTATGAGTCTGAACTGCATAGCAAGACCATGTATCAAAAATCAAAAAACAAAAGCCAAGCCCATGTAAGGGACTGGCTATGACGTCAGCTTTTTGGCAAATCTGACAGCAGTGTCTTATTGCAAACGGTTTTGTTTTTTGCAGGAGAAGCTGTGTTGGGTCAGAGCTGGTTGACTGGCTTCTTGAGCACTGTCCCTTTGTCCCGTGCAGAGCGATGGCCGTAGGGGTGTGGCAGCTGCTTTTGGACATGGGGATCATGTCATCAGGTTAGTGCTGTGTATTGCAAGGACACAATATCATTTTTTCCTTTTTTTTTTTTTTTTTTCCTTTTGGGTACCAGGGATTGAACCCAGGACCTTGTGCTTGCCAGGCAGGCACTTATACTGCTGGACTACATCCCAGCCCCACCATCATTGTTTCATTAAGCTATTATGGTTTTCTAGGGGATATTATGAACTGGATGGAAATTTCTTTTGAAAGTAAATGTTTGCATTCTTTCTTATGTTCTAAGTAAAAATGACAGGTCATCTTTGGAGTCGTGTATTTCTTACATGTTTACAGACCTGTAAGTCTTTCCCTTACCCTTCATCCCTTTTTTACTTAAAATATGCTCAGAAACTTGTTTTTAATCAGTGACAGCTTTAGTTGCTCTAAATGTATGTTTATCTTCCTGCACTTAGAGTAATCATCAGAAACTGCTTTTATGAGTGGGATGTGTATGCCATTTTAATTGAATCAGTAATCATGAACACTTAGAGATGTGACCCCTGAAGGTTAGCTGTTTAAATAGGACAGAAAATAGATGTTAACTAGAAACTAAAATAGATGGCAGTATCTCTTTCCTTAGCTGAGCCCAGGGAGTTGAAGGATTAGAAGCCAAGCAATCTGGTTTCTTTATTTAGCTCCATCTCTCAGGTGCTGGTTGCTTATGGAGAAGCCCCCTTTCCTATCGCTAATGAATATTGAGGACATAACCCTGGTGCCGTGGTGAAAGAAGGATGTGGATGAGACTGTGGCTGTAATCTTCCTAGACAGTAATACCTTGCTTCTGATACTCTTACTTAGAAAATCAGTTAACTACTGTTGAGGAGTGGTGAGATTATTAGCATATTTGCTAGGTTGAGGCTTTTGGTTAGCAGTGTTTTATGCTAGAGCCTTTTGGAAAAATAGCCAATTTTGATGTCTTCAAAAGAGGGTTTTAATAAAATCAGCAGTTCGGTACAGCTTTCTAGAAAGTTAGCCAGGGTCTTTTTTTTTGAACTGGGGATTGAACCCAGGACCTTGGGCTTGCCAGGCAGGTGCTTATACCGCTAAGCTATTGCCCCAGCAAAATAGAGTTCTAAAACCCTGGCAGCGCTGACATTTTGGATGAGACCATTCTTGGTTATGTGGGGCTGTCCTGTACATTATAGGGTTTTTAGTAACACCCTTTTCTACTTTCTAGATATCAGTGTATCTCTCTCTCTCTCTCTCTCACACATACATACATACATACATACATACATACCAGTTAGGCCTCTTAATGTCACCAACTGTTCTTGGGGGCACAATCACTTTCAGGTGAGAACCACTGCTTCCTCACTTGCTATCATGTTACATAAGTATATCACCAAAGAAATTAAATATGTTAATTAGCTGTGAGACACTAAAATACATTTTTTACTATCTTCTTTGACTTGACACTGGTTTCACTGTCATTTATCTGTGTAGCAGGAAATTCTAAAATGTGCATGAATATTTTGGCCAAAGCTTCCAAGTAATGAGACTAGACTAGCCAGCAAATTCTCTTTAAGTTCAGTGAGGCTGTGAATCTAAATGAGATTAGGATGTGTAATTAAAGTCTTATTTCTGGCTTTCCCTTTACAATTATTAGAGCTTTCAGTATATTATTTGATTTAGACTGCCTAAATAATATATTTAATAATAATCCATACCTTTGCTGTTTGTTTCAACAGTGGATCAGCATCTCTACTTTCAAGATACTTACGTTTTCTATCAGTTTTCATCTGATGAATGCAGCTACCTGTACTGTGAGTTTGAAAGAGAAGAAGAATGGCAGAATGGTGTTAAGCTTCTGCTTCAGCTTGTCCCTCTCCTGCCTGCCAGGGCTGGCATCTGCGAGATGTAAGTAGACGCTGCCTATGCACTGCTAGACGATTCTTACTTAGAGACGACATCCTGTGTCAGGCAACTCTTGCTCTGCTGCCTTGTTCAAGAGGTCGATGGGCTGTTCCCATTTTTCACATGCAGGTTCAGAAAGGTAAAATAAACAAGAGAAGATTAAATCCAGCTCCTCAATGACAGATTCTAGACATCCATGTCTCATCAGCCACATCACGCTGCTTCTAATTTTCCATAGCTATAATAGTAGATGATCTAAATTAGGGATAAACATGTGATGGGGCTTAAGTTGGAATGAAATAATAACTCACATCTTACCCCCTATCCAAGTCGTGACTGTGTTAAGGAAGATCCAACGGACCTTTCTGAAAATAATCTAGAAGGAACATTTGGCAAATTAAAACATGTGAATCATTATCACATGAAGATGTTGAATGACTATAAGATCAGAATTAATTAGAGGAGGCTTGGGAACAGGTCTTGAGTGATGATAAGGAGATTCTGATATGCCTGTGTTGATGGTGATAGAGACAGGTTTATTTCTGTTATATGAGTTAAAAATCAAATTTCAATTAAAAACTTTTATATAGGCAGAATATCTCAGGTTTCAGAATACTTTTCCTGATTGTTTTCTCTTTCAATTCTGTGATATTAGTAGGCCAGGTAAGGCTGTCCTTTTTTCTTAGGTAAGAAAGTAAGTTCAGAGAGAAACATGTATATAACCATAACAGAAACAAGTTACTCTTGAAGTGACAATGTTGAATAGTTAATACAGTTGATTGTATTATCTATTTTTAGCACAAGAAGTTTTAGAATATTTATGAGACACTGTATTAATAGAAAGATTGATTATGCAGAATATATTTTATGTGTGGTACTGTGCTAATTAAGTTTCTTATTTGGCTTTCAGAATTCTGTGAGACAAAAAGCAACTATTATTGCTTCTATTTTGTAAAAGAGGGAGCTGCAGGACAGAGGTCAGGTAGCCTGTTCAGGGTCACACAAGCAGCAAGCCGAGTCTTACCGTTTGAATCCGTGTCTGTCTAGCTCTGACACCCCTGCTCTCCCCACCAGCTGTGGTGTGGCCTCACAAGGTGTGGGGTCATTCTAGTATCTCCTTCTGGGAAATCATAAACAATAGCTGTAAAAGCATTAGTGTGAGCTGTGAAATTGTTATGGATTTCCCCCCACCACTGCTGAGAGAGGGGCTCCCAGTGCTGAAACAAAATCCAAACATTATTCAATTAGGCTGAGTATGGGAAATATTCTTTATTGTAATACACACCTCATACAGGTCAGAAATGTCCTAAGAAATGCTGAGGAGCGTTTCAGTGAACTCTAATGAGCTTTCTACCATGCAGTGGCATGCCCTTCAACAACAGTGGCAGTGACTGGCTTTGACTCTAGAGGACTGGCCTTCTCCAGCAGCTCCTCTCACCCTCTCTTGCACACAGGTGGAACTGTGTGCATCTGCCCCTACACCCCGACACCAGGGGCAGAGGAGCAGTATGGATGACCATGCAGACCATCATGATTTAACCCTCCCTTCCCCCACCCAGGCTGTAACTGGAATGCCAGTGGGGGAGATGGCCTTTCTCTAAGGCAAACCTTTAACTATTCTAATTTCTGAAAATGAAAACAATCTTAAAATTTGAGCCCTAATAGTCCAGATTACCTGCATTGCTTTGTCACACTGATCACTATAAATGCAACTGCCACACTCTGGTGCTGAGACACACTATAGCATGCTGTGTTTACCGGCAACATTTTTTTCCTGTTGGTGTTAGCCTGTGCTTTTGCGAGTGATCTCTGACTCCAGGAGATAAGTGGTCACTGGGGACCACTGGCCCTGTCTCTGCCTGACTGTGGGCACTGAATATAAAATCACTGACCTATCACAAGTCTTCTGGAGAGAAGGGAATGTGTCTTTGTTTTCCTATAGTGGAATTATAAGCCAGCTTCTATGCTATTATAGAACGTTCTTGGCCAAATTTTGGAAAACGGAGCTTTGAGTTATCCAGACAGTCAATGATGCTCAGAGACACTGTCCTCTTTCAGTTGCAGCTCACAGCCCTTTCCAGAGTTCTAGGTATGTGTTCCCCTCAGAACTCCTGCTCTAGCCCAGCAGTCTCTGCTCCCTGAGCCTCCAGGCCATGCCAAGTGTTCCCATACACCCTGCCTGTGGGGGGCTCCTGGTCTGTCTTCTGTCTTCTCCTCCCCTTCCTCTTTGTCCGTCTCCTTCTTTTTTTTTTAATCTTGCCAAATTCTACCCAACTCTCACTGAGGAGCCTGAATCCTACCTCATGTCTTATCTGTGTTGATCTTACTTTTGATAACTTGCCACTCTTTGTATTTTTTTTTAAATCTCTCATTCTATATCCTTTTTAGCTCTATATTGTTTCATTTTTACTCATACTAGTGAAATGCCCTTTGATGTGCTCTTGATTCTTTTTTTCTCCATTTATGAGGTGAAAGCCCATATCTGTGGACCTTGTAACAGCCTTTTTGGTATCTGAAAGCTATTATAGCCTACCTATGTAGTTGCACATTAGATGTTTCTAATTTTCCATCTTCTCTGTAAGTGTCTTTAAAATAATAGAAGAAAACCACTTAATGTCTCCATAAAGAGAATTCTGTTCTTTACAAATGCATTTCTAAAGAAAGAAGCATAATGAAGATTTGTTCTTTTAAAAGGGAATTTTTAAAGTGGGAGGGAGAAGGAAGCCACCACTAATTTTTGTTGTTGTTTTGGGTGGGAGAAGGGAGAGAATTGGTAAAGAATGATGAAGTAACAGCGCAGAGGTAACAACACAGCAAAAAGCGGGCCGGTGTAATAATCCCCACAGGAGTCATCAGATGTTTCTTCCTGTCAGTAACTTGCCTGAGAATTGGGGCTGTGGGGCAGCTTGACTTCTGGAGCTCAGCCATTGTCCACAGCTAGCCAAGGGCAGGAGACAGGCTCCGATAGCCATCTGTGGACCTGGGGATGTGAAACTCTTATCTTCCAATCACTGAGCAGTTGCCTTACTTAAGTCACTATTCAAGGACTTGCAGAGAGTTCCTAAAGTTTGACTCAGCAACAGATAAAGAAAGCTGTAGCCTTTCCATCCTGTTGCATAGACAGAGAAAAAGAAAAGAAATCTCACAGTCTTAGTCTAATGCAGTAAACTGTGTGTACTGTAGTAATCTTTAAAGCCCCCGTAAGCTGCTTAACATGGGTTTGAGCTCCATGGCTTGGAATTTGTATTTCCTGACTTGCAGCCTCCGGGTACTGAGGAGTGCTGGGGCTCCGTGGTCTTCACAGAGGAAGACCTGGGACCTCTGGTGTCAGGTTGGGCCCTTCCTATAGTGGCAGCACCCTTGTCATGACCACAGTGGCTAAAGGCAGGGGCTGATTTTCAGTCCTTGTGGATTAGATGGGGAATGCCCTGCCAAGGCCCACTTGGTCCCATGCAGTGCTCTTAGAAGGTGGCTGAATTATGGGGTGCTGCAGCTAACTTGCTTTGAGGACAGGGGGCCCTGGTTGGAAGTGGAGCTCACTGGGGGACCTGGAGGAGTACGGCCCCTGCTGTAGTTGATTCCTGGCGGCATCAAGGTGAGCAGCTCTCTTCATCTTTGCCATGCTTTTGAACCGGCTGACTGAAAATGGAAGCCAGCTGTTGTCTCTCAAATGGTCAGGTGGGGGCGCTGTGCCTCAGTGAGGAGAACGCTCTGACAGGCCTGCTCTCACTGGACACGCCAGTCTTTTGGTGCAACAGATCTTGCCCTTGTGGAAACAGACGTTCGGTTTGGTTCCTGGAATAACATCTCTTGTCTTTTCAGGCTGCTTTGTTTATTTTTCCTCCCCTTGACTATGTGAACCATGTGTTCCAATGCTTTGACATCTGGAGGACCATGTCTTACAGAACTATCAGTTCATAGAAGTAGGAAAGCACTTACCTGTGTGTACTCTTTTATACACAGGGGTGCTTGGAACATACAGTGAATTTTTTTTTTTTTTTTTTTTTTTTTTGTATTTTAGGGAAGGGTCTACAGGGTGTTCAGAGTCTCACTACTAGATTGGACTCGTAGCAATCCACCTGTTTACAGCCTCTCAAGAGCTGGGATTATAGGCACATGCCACCATGCCCAGTCTCAATTGCCATCTCAGTGCACCCTGGGGGCAGAGCCTGCACAGCAGGCCTGGGGATTGAATGCTCAGCCCCTAGGCCTGCTTGTAGGAACTTTAATCTGCTGAGCTATTTGGCCGGCCCTCATGCAGTGAATATTGAAGTTTAAAAATATATGCAGTAAAAGACACATTGCTGGGCTGGCAAGATAGCTCAGCGGTCTAGAGCGCCTCCCAGGGACCGCGGTTCGAGCCCCAGCACCACATGCCATGCCAGCCCCTCCCCGCAGGGCCGGCTGAGCTCACACCCCACCCCCGCGAAAAAAGAATCCGTGTTGTGTAGCGACACACTATAATAAATAAAGAAATTAAAAATAAATAAATAAATAAAATAAAAAATAAAAGACACATTGCCATTAACCCCTCTCCCAACACTGCCCCTTGCTTTTAACACACTTATACCATCATTCTTGCCACTTTCTGAGGCAGTTCTGAAAGTCTTCTTTTCTGTTTCTTTTATTAAGTATAATAAAAAAAAAATACAGTGAGTGCTGCTTCCTAGTGCTATGCCATGGGAAGGTAGGCTTATACAAAGCATTGGGTGTTAGCCTGACATGCTGGCACAAGGCTGTGATCCCAGTACTTGGGAGGCTGAGACAGGAGGATTGCCATGAGTTCAAGGCTACCTTGAACTACATAGTGAGACTCTGTCTCAAAAACAAAATAGAAACATTCAGTGTGTCCTTATCCCTCTTATTGAGTGGATCTGGCGTCACTTTCTGCCTCTTTCCAAAATCAAATTGGCTATAGAACGTAAACATTTTGAATCCATCTAGGGGGGCTGGGAAGATAACTCAGTGGTCTAAGCACCTGCCTGGCAAGGGCAAGGATCCCGGTTCGATCCCCAGTACCACATGCTGTGCTGGCCCCGGGGGGCCAACCTGCCCACCAAAACTGAGCATGGTGACACACCCCTGTGAGCCCAGCACTGGGGAGGCTGAGATAGGAGGATCACTACACGTTCGAGCTGTGTAGCAAGACCCTGTGCCAAACAAATGAACAAATAAAAACTGAATCTATCCAGGACAGCAGAGTAGTTATAATAACTCAACTAAGACACTCACAATAGAACTGCTTCAGAAGATGGCCATGGGATAATTGTGTCTGAAGTGAGGAGTAATATTTTGAGGCAGATACTTGGAAATGTATCTTCTACTACTTTATTTATTTATGTATTTGGTACAGGGTCTCACTATGCAACTCAGACTTACAGTGATCCTCCTGTTTTCAGCCTTCCCTGAGCTGAGATTACAGATGTGTGCCACCACACCCAGACTTATTGGCCGGCTCAGTGCACCGAGGGGCAGGGTAGGCTTGGCGTGTAGTGTCAGGGATCAATCTCCGGTCCCTGCACTTGTCTTAGGCAGGCACTTAGTCCACTGAGCTACCTTGCTGACCCTACTTACTATATTTTTAAAATGTAAACGCGCTGTATTTTTCTGTCATACGTCAGGTGAACCAACCACCCAGAGCCCACACTCACCTGTGCTCTGGGGCTTTCACTCTCCTGGCCCCTTATCACCCAGCCTAACTACCCAGTATCATACATCTGCAAGCAGCCCCGCTGTTTCAGGGCTGTTGAAGTTACTCAAACCACCCAATCCTCAGCCTGTATGTCCTGTTTCACTTGTTACTACAGGAACCACAAATGTTCATGTCCACATTTTCTCCTGGTTTCCTCTGCCTTCTGACTGACCTTGACGCTCACCCTGTGCCTCTCAGGGGTGGCAGGTTCTTTCCTTTTGGGAGTTGTGAGTCACACCTGCCTTTTAATGGTATTGTCTCTAGATCTATTGATCTCTGAATATTCAGGCTGGCTATTCCTACTCATAGAAAATATATTTTAAAACACTGGCCTCTACATATGACATCTCCTATGCTCAGTGTTTTGGATTACTCCGCTTTCTCTACTCTGGCTGTGCCCTCTGGGTATATCCGGTGAATGATGAATTTATTATCAATTCTACTACAGGGGTGGCTTGCAAAATGAGATCTTGCATCCCCTTAGCACCCTACATAACACAGTGGCACTACTGCCCTCAGAGCCTTCTGGCCTTCTGGCCCTTTCTTTTTCCATAGCCTGCCTCATTTTCCCTTTTCCACCTCACATGTGGAAGCAGCATGAGAAATCCACTGAAATCCTCAGCTTCTGGAAGGGGCTGTGTGCAAGCTTGACCCAGAAGCTCAAGTTCAGAGTTGCCATTCCACTGACCCTAGCCCACCCTTTGCACTTCCGACTTCTCCTAATTGCATTCTCAGGATACCAAGAAAAGAAGAAGTACTAGCTGAGTAAACAAAATATTTTTTGAGTATTTGTCAAAACTTTTTTTTCACAGTGGAACTTGGCACAAACTTTGTGTTTGGAGCATAGGGGAAGAAATTTTCCATTTATCTCTTTAAGTTGTTTTTAGACAAAATGTTATAAAATCAGCTGTTCCGATCCCAAGGAAGCACTGAGTCCTCCAAAGTTCCTAAAATTTCCATTGTTTATAGGCAAAGCTTATCCCAGGTGTGGGAACAGATTGCTCAGCAGAGTAATTCTGTATTTAAGAGCAGCACAGGAATTGAACTTATAGATTTGGTTGCATTAGCATTTGATATGCAGCTGTTTAATTAAATATTGAGCATTAATCTTCACATCCTAAAAATAGATATGAAAAAAAGATACCAGGAATTTCTGGTTTTATGTAAGGTTAGGTTAGTGCATCCCTGTGTACCCTGGACCCTTCATGAAGTCTGTATCATTCCCAGTTTACTACTCTAGGGTAAATTCACTGTCAGAATAACAGTGGCCTCAAATTATATAAAAATGAAAGGTATTCATATTTATGATATTGAGATCTCAAAAAAAAGCACTAATTCACATTCTTCTGCCATCTTTTTCTTTTTTCATGGGAATTTGCTTTGTTCAGTGAAATGGTCCCCTCTAGAATATTGGTGTCATGGGCAGGAAAAATGGGAAGATGTTGATCAAGGGTCCAGACTTGTAGTTCTCACTTGAACACGTCCTGGGGATCCAATGCATGGCATAGATGGAGTGCCAATCACTGTATAATGTATAAGGAAATCACATCACCACATAGTGTATAAATAAAAGAAAACTTATATTGAGTGTGGTAGGAAATCATTCAAGGATTTTGAACAGAGATAAATCATGCCCTAACTTATATACTGGCAAGATTGCTCTGGCCCCTGGCCCCAGCTTTGAGATGCTGTAGCTGGGACCACAATAGGAATGATTGGGGGTGGGGGTGGGGAAGAATGGGAGATACTGTAAGGCCCTGAAGGAAGAACTAGAAGATGTTAAGATGGATATAATGTAGGGGATATGTTAGGAGTTGGGACAGAGGTCAACAGTGACCTCTGACTGGAAAGAGAGTTGCCCTCAGTTAAGGTAGGGAAGACTTTAAGAAGGACACAGCACTTTGTTTTGATATTTTCTTTTGAAGTGACTCAAAGGATGATGTGTCTAGTGTACTGGCTAGAAGGGCGAGTGCAGAAGCCGGTAGGCGTTTGCCATCCTGATTCCTTAGAGCAGTGAGTGTCCTTAGACCTTGTAAGACATCAGGCTGTAGTACCAGGATTCGGCACTTTGCCTTGAAGTTGGCAGAGGGTCTGAGAAGCACCCCTGGCTTCCCCAGCAGGAGGCCTGCTGCACGAACTCTTGGGGACAGGAGCTCCTCATGGGAAGCTCTCTGTGCCATTCGATGATTCCAGCCAACTTCCCTGTTTCCCTTCTCTAACCTTGGACTTAGCAGTAGCACACTTCCCTCTTCTATTCACTGAATAGCACAGTTCCTTTCAGTAATAATGGAAAATAAGCAGATATCATACTTGATTTTGTGTGTGTGTGTGTGTCCCATCTGTTTCATTACCTACTTTGATCTGGTGAGAACATTGTCTCTCCTCAGCTGCACTGGTATGTAGTAACCGTCGGCATTTATCTGCCTTTTGTAAAAATACGTTGAATGAGAGATGGATCTGATATTTTGGGGCATTTTTCAAAGAGCTAGGGAGGAGAAAAAGATGCAAGTGGCTATGGCGATGAGAGCAGGAGAGTAGCCAAATGCTCTCCTCCCCCTCTCCTCCCTTCTTCCCTGTCAGGCCCTTTGGCCATTTGTGTGTGACCACCAGCCCCGAGCTTCCCCTACTCCAGGTGAGATGCAAGTGGAGAGAAGTTCAGGGCCTAGACAGTCGGGGGATGGGAGGGGTGGCAGTAGGGTGGGAATGAAGGGCAGCAATGCTCAGGGACAGCAGAGAGAGGATCTGCTGGCTGACCAGGTGGGGACACAGAAGGGACACCCTGAGGGGCAAGAGGCAGAGCTGAGCCAGGGATGCCAGACGTGTCAGTGTGCATTAGGTTCAGTTTGAGGAGCCTGTGAGATCCCCACGTGGCTGAAAATGAGACTACTGGAATTGCTATATCTGGCCACTTAATGGCCGGTTGACAAACAAGGCAGAAAGAGCGGGACTCAGGAGCTGGAGGACGACTTGGGAGTTCTGGATGTCACTCCATAAATTGTGGAGACTGAGCCAGGAAGTGTGGGCTGTGGGCTGCGGATGGCTCCCGCAGGATCATTAGTGTCTCTTTCATGCTTATTTCCTTCAGAGGCATTTTTACCAGCTCCTGTCTCATACTGGAAGAATGATGAAAGACAGTTTAGTTTCTGAACAGGGACTGAATTATTTGTCACTAAAGCAGCAACCACTCAGCCACTGCTCATGAAATAACCATTATCAGTCTGAGACACGTGAGCTTCCCTTGCAGTTTCAGATCCTTTCGGCAGTTTATTGAAAACAGATTCATGACAGTGTCTGTGCTAGCACAAAATACCTCGTGCCCATTAACTAATCACGCAGGTGTCTTTCGGGGTCTGAGAAACATGAAAAGACATGACCAGCCCCCACTTCACTTCAGAGACAGACAAGCGCAGAAGCCTTTGCATGGTGCTCTCATCTCCAGCACGCTCGGTTCTTAATTTCCTGTCAGATCTGTTCAGGCACCTCAGCCAGATCACAGAGGCCTGGTTTGGTGGCTTGGGTTATAAAAGGTTTCAAATCTCTTCTCAGTTTGTAAGGAAACCTTCTGTGTAGAGAATCTTAATAATAAAACTTGTTCTTTGAAATGTTCATTATTATCCAGATAACATTATTTTTTAAATATGCTGGGTTGCACCACCAAGCTGCCACTGTTCACATCAGGCAGATCAGTAGCAGGCATTTGACTTGCCTGCTGCATGAATAATTGAGGTGCTTGACAGCCCGAGCACTGCCCTGCCTGCACCTTGCAATTCTTGTAAAGGCAGTGGCTTGTAATTCATTGCTCTCATTTAAAGGGTGTGTCTTTTTTTCCTGAGAGGGGGTTTAATCACAATGACAGAAGCAAGGAGATGCCAAGAATTGATCCAACTAGCTTTCCTTTCTCAGATTTGCTTTCCCACTATCCTCTATGCAGGGGAAAGCCCCTGGCCCTGAAGGCCAGTGCTCCAGCCAGTAGACTGTGGTTCTGGTAAGAAGGCCTTGCAGGGCAGGTCCACCGAGTATGTTGAAAATGGCATTTTGGGAAAATAGATGTAGGAGACAAGATTATATGTTCAGTTTGGCATTACTCAGTTTTTTTTCCTTTGACCAAACCAGGGAAAATAATGAAACTTAAAAGATTTTTTTTTAAGTAGAAAAATTTTATATGTTAGTATATAAATTTGTGTGGTGAAATCTTTTTCATCAATTAAATTAAAAATATGCATTCTCATAAATAAAGTGGTCTTACACTGTTACGGTTCAGGGGCTGGGTGGGGTCATTTGATGAAGGAAGTTCCTCTGGTTTTTGTATCCTTCATAATTCCTGTCTCATCAATGGTAGGTCTGAAAGAGGCCATTTCACAGTAAATTGGTCTGGGCTGACTGAAACTTGAAGAACATAGTGCCAAATGCACATTTCTTATTTTTAGAACTTAGATTTCATGTAGAATATGAAAGCATTTCAATGGGTAACTCCCTCATGTGCTCCTGTCCTTCTGACCGTGGCCATATCTGTGGATCAGGAGTGTGCAGCTCTTGTGGCCATCATCTGGAGGACAGCACTCAGCCCTCAGGAGTCCACCGGTGCACCACAGAGGTTCCTGCTAGTTATTGCGAAGGCGCAAGTAGATGTCTTGCAACAGGATTGTGTTTCTGCCACTTTGCTGATGTTCATTATTTGTATGCTTTTACTCTTAATAGAAATACATTTTTTTCCTTCATCTCTCATAGCTTGGCAGGCAACTCAGAACAACCAAAGGCGAAGAGTAATTTGTTCTTTGTTTTTCAAAGGTCTCATCAGAAAATTGAAGATCCTGAAGAAAGCAGTGATGAAATCCTTGCCCGCCTAACATCTGCGGTAAGGCCTTGTCATTTCCCTGCCTCTTCTAAGGGTTTCTGTAGTGGCGTAAAGGGATTTGCCCTCTTTTTTTTCATCAGAGTAGGAGGCCAGAGATGAGGGGAACGAGACCATAGTTTTGAGTTTCTGTGCCCTGCTGTGGCCTCACATGCAAGATACTAGATATTTCTGGTGGAAAGTTCCTGAAGCCTTCTTTGGAGGCATAGTATCTGATTGTTTTGAGTCTAATATGATTTCACCTAGAAAGAATTATGGCCTGCTACACAAAGGATTAAAGACTCGCTGTTTCATTAGGAAAAAAAGGCTCATTGCATCTAGCAGAAGGCCAGGATTTTGCTTTTTAATGCACCCAAATGCTTCACTTTAGTGTGTTTGGGACTGGCCTTGCTATTCAAAAGTTGACTTCGGTCACTAGTCACTGGGTTTATTTTGACAGGCTTTATTTAGCAAACCTGTACCCTGAAGTCTTTATCCCCTGGCTTGACTGTTTGGAAGCTTTTCTCGCCTTCCCAAGGAGTCTTTAGTGCTGCTTTAGCTCCATCCATAAAATGGTAATTGTAGAAAATTATGCTTGATTGAACTCTGTGTGTGGATGAAACTGTCTGCAGGGTATTAACATACCAGGTCTTGTCACCTGCGCACAGCTTGGAGGATGAAAGGCTTTGCTTGAATGGAAAGCAACTTAGAGAAGTAATTTTTGACTAAATATGGTGATCAGTAGTATAAAACTTAATGTGAAATGAAATCTTAACAATATGTTATGAAGAAATATTTAGGATAACCTTTGTAGTTTAAAATAGCAACCAAAGAGGAATTCCTTATTATATAAAAAATTCTAATTCCAAATGAAGAAGTTACTTTCTATGAGCCAGATATTGTGTCAAATGCCATGTATTTACATACATATGCTCTGTTAAATGGTTCAGCAGTACTCTGAAGTAAGTAGTACACTTTTTTTCCACACATGTGTACATAGTACACACACACACACACACACACACACACACACACACACACAGTGAAGAGGTTGTAGAGGCTAAATAACTTCACCCAGCTAGAACAAACAAAGCTAGAATCTGAACTCAAAACTTTATTAAACCCCTAATTATGTTTTTTTAACTACTGTACATCTTTTTTACCGTTTAATGTCATGCTTTGGATAGTTTCAGAAATGGCAAAAGACATGTAAAATTTACTTTGTGTAATTGTATCAAGAAGATAAGGACAAGGGTTGGCCAAATAGGTCAACAGATTAAAGTGCCTGCAAGCAGGTAGAGGGGCCGGGGGTTTGATCCCTGGGCCTACTGTGCCACCCCTTCCCCCAGTGCGCCCTGAGTTGGCAATTGAGACTGGACATGGTGGCATGAATCTGTAATCCCAGTTCTTGGGAGGCTGTAAACAGGAGAATCACTATGAGTCTGATCTAGTAGTGAGACCCTGGACACCCTGTAGACCCTTCCCTAAAATACAGAAGAAGAAGAAAAAAAAATAAGATAAGGACATATACTTAAAAAGTTAACATATGAAGTGTTGGAAATTGACCACTATAAAAAGTGTTACTGAGTTAGTGAATGCAAACAAAGGAGCAGAAAGCTCAAGGAGGAGACTGTCTTTGCGATACACAGAAGGCAGTGACATCAAGTGAGTGGTTGATTATTGGAAAGGTGTGCTCTGGCTGTGGGATTTATTGCATGCAAATATAAGAATGAGATATTACAATGGGAAAATAGTGAGTAGACCCATCTGATGAGAAGAGAAGGTCGCAGAGAAGAGTGTGAAGGAGTTTTGAACTACAGGTTAATGTGATAAAATAGATGCTTAAGAATTATAAGTAAGGAAACTAATGGAAGATGGATGAAAATCGAGAGTATAGTGGGTTTTATGAGAATCAAAAGAAAGATGAATCCATAAAGCACAATAAGTTTTTACAAATCAACATGACTGGATAAAGGTAGCCAGGGAATCAAGTGACTAAATTCCAAATGAGAATGCCTAGACACATAATGATACTCTTAGGAAGTTGAGTGAAATATGTGGAAAAAGAGATGATGAGGGCATGCTGAGCTTGTGGCAGTAAGAACATACAAGTGTTCAGGAAAGACCTAGAGAGAAGTCTGGAGCTCAGCAAGTTCAGGGCTACAGCGACAGTGCAGATAGAAGAGCAGCGTAGATGGTAAGAGCTCACAGTAAGAGCGTTGCAGAGAGACGTGAAGACAGAGGGGGAGAGGAAACAACCCAATGGCTTTCAGTATGAAAGCCAAATTCAAGAGTGATGTGTGCCCTTGACTTAGTTGAAGTAATCTTCCTGAGAAATTCCTCAGCTAAGAGACCAAATAAATAAGTAAGTTGCTGGAATAGTATTTAGGACTAAAAATGAAGAGCAAAAGAGAAATTTTCATTTTTTAAAAATTGATAGTTAATCAATTTGGAATAACAAGATAGGTAAGTAGGTAGGTAGGTATTTCAGATTGAAGACCCTGATTCTTATTTTTTTCCAGCAATATGACCTTGGCCAAATGAAGTTAAACTTGTCCATATGTAAGGTCCTTCCAGGCTCTCAAATTCCATTGTTTATCCCTTGATTAAGGAACTGTTGTGCTAGATTACCTCTTCAGAATGTGCTTGCTGCCATTGATAATAGTAGATAGAGTCACCCAGGTGATAACTCCATGTAGGAAGGAAGACACATTTATCTCTCAGGTAACAGTTCTCACCATCAGAGCTCTAAGGAGAGGAAAGAAAGCAGAAGTGACAGCCATAGTACGCTGTGCGCTCTCTTGAAGGTTACCTAATGTGCTTCTGAGGCTTTGTAGGTTGGGGGAGTATTGACCCAGGGGAGGAGTTTCCTGGCAGTGTAGTTTACTGAGCTTTCTTGGTATGTACCTTTCAAATTCAAACACAGGACCTTTGTGAATGGCTGTTTTAAAGAAGTCTGTATTTCTCTAACCCCAATGGTTTATTTCCTAGGCCCTTCCTTCTTTGTTGGGCTTAATGGAGTGAAATCCTGCCCCCTAAGCAATAGGACCTGAAATTGTATTCTGCAAGAAAAATTCATTTTCATGATAAAGGAACATGAGAATACAGTACTTGTGAAGATACAGGTGTCCTTAAGGCTCAGTCAGTCAGTATTATTAGGTTTACCCAGACACGAATGATTAAAAGTGTTCCAGCCATGCTTCCGGCGATCCTAAAAAAAGTGAGCGTCCCAAGCACCTGACATGAAAACAGCTAGGAACTAAAAAGGTTTGTACCCCAAGGAAGCTGTAACAGGTCTTCTCCCCCAGATAAAGTCTCTACAGCCCTTCTGGGGAGAAGGCCTATTACCACTTACTTAGAGTGAAACATTGAACCCTTCAGCTTTCCCTGAGATATATATGGATCCTCACGTGCCCCTGTAGCCTCCTCTTTAATATTCCCAACCAATTTGTTAATTCACGCTGAGTCTCTGATGATGCAGTTGAGGCTCAATAAAATTGGTCAGCTAAGAAGGGGCTTTGAATGTTCCAGCTTATACCCACATTATCTTGTTTTTGAACATTAATTTTAGTTTTCGTGACAAATGGAGTATTACTAATCAGTGAGATAACTTATATATTCATGTTTCAATCTAGGAGTGTGCTCACTCAAAGCTAAAGCAAATGTAGGGAAGATTTCTGGTGCATTGTGTATTGCCTTCAAAGTTATTAAGGGTATAGATTTAGGAAGTAAATCTGGACTTGGAAGCCCTGAAAAAAACTGAAAGTATCTGGCAGATATCCAAAGACAGCAAATGGAAACACACTTCCTTAAGTAGGAGTTAGAGACTGATTCTGTGCTTCCATCTTGTGGGTACTTAAAATCAACACTCCCAACCTGTTAGAGTCTTTGTATTTCTGAAGGCTAAGTTTTCATGATGAAAATTGTAGAGGTTTATGTAAACATAAACCTCGCTCTGCATGTGAGTGAAATTTGTGATTTTTGTTCATAGCCTGTCAAGTTTCTGAAATGATGTGTGTCAGGCTATATTGTGAGTTGTGTATACCAGATGTTTATTTGGCTGGATGGGCAAGAGGAGCACTTATAAAGGAACAGGGACAGTGGGTGTCCTCTGGGATGCTTGGTCCAGCAAAGGCAGCTATGTCTTGGCCAGTGATAGAGAAGACCGTCCAAGTATCGAGAACAAAACCCGCCTGTGGTGCAAGAGTGACAGAGAAGTGTTCTGAATTCATGAGGAGCAGCCAGTGGGGATTAGAACAATGCATTGTACTTGTCTACCTTGGAATGGGCCTCTCACACTTATACCTTTTTCTTCCTTGTCACACTGCATCCATCCATCCTTTCCATCCTTGATCTGTGTGGTTCCGATGTACTCCTGTGCCTTCAGTTCATGCATCTTTTATGTGGAACTTTTGTCTTTGAGGCTTTCAGAGGTATTTTCAACATTCCTCCTTGTGGGCTTTTCAGGTACATTTCATCATTCCTCTGAGAAACACCACTGAGCTAAAATCTTGCCTGCCCATTAAACTAATTATGTAAGAAGATAACTGCTGTAAGAGTCAGAAGCTTTAGAAGGAGCTGTTAACACCCCAAGAAACAAAGACCTGTGTTAGAATGTCTTAACTTTTGGTGAAAGAATTAGAGAGCAACAGATCTGCTGTGGAAATTATTCATTGCTTTTCTCTAGGGAAAAAAAAAGTGACTTTTACTCCCTGCTGTACCATGTCAACTTCACAAAAGCATTTTCCTTGCTTAGTGTCTAGAGGTTGTGGTGCCACTCTACTTGTGTCACATCAACTATGAGCTCGTTCTCTGAGGCTCTCTAGCTCCCTTCCTTGTGTCTCGTTCTCATTTTTGCCCTGTCTGGAACCTTGCTTTATCAATAAGTAGATCAATTGTATTCTCATTAACTAAGGCCTGGAATTGAACTTGTTTGATTTTTCTCCCATGCCTTCTTTCTTCAGTTTTTATTTTGTGTGTGCGTGTTTGCTGTATATAATGATTATATTCATTTGGGCTGTTGTACATAACACATCTTGCTCTTTTTATGTCTCTTTTTCATCCCTCCCTCTCCCTTCCCTCCATCCCTTGGTCCCTTCTGCATGAGCAGAATATCTGTGTCTATTTTCTTTAGAATTCTCGTGGACGATACTTGTGACAGGGCTGCTAGGATACAGGCCTTCATGAGAACCATTGTCCACTCTGAGAGCCTGAATCTGTGGAATTCAAAGACCCAACTTCTCATGCCTCTGTCTTCTTGATTCTTTTCTGTTTTTCTTTCATGAACATAAAGCTCCTCCTCCCTTTGCTCTGTCTCATTTCTCACCTAAAATTTCTTTAAGGCAGCTCTTTTCTAAGACTCAGCTTACATCTTTTCTTGGAGCAGGAAGGAGGTAAAGTGGTCATATTCCTTTAATTAGTTCTTCTTGCTGGCTTAAGTTTGGATTTGAAACTCTAGAGTAATTCCTTTTTGAGCAGTAGTATCTAAAGAGTAGTGGCAGCTTTTGAAATTGGGAACTTTCAAGTTGGTACTGGTTCCAAATGTAGGAATAATAGGAGATTGGATTTTGGTGAATCTTTGAAAACAATGTTAGAGACATGTTTAACAGACCATCTGCCAAGCTAGCAAGGTCTAGGAGGAGTCTTAGGTAAGCAGCAGTGAAAGAGTATATGATGAGCACAATCAAATGATACTTTTAAAAAACACATTTAGAAATGATTTTTAAATTGAATCTACTATCCCCTTTCCTGGCCACCTGCCTCTTCTTTATGGGGAGTGGCAAAGTGGAGTGGAGTTAATCTTCCCTCAGCCCATCGTAGACCTGAACAGGCTTGTCTGTTCAGAGAATAAAAGGAAGATACTTCCCCATGAATGACTAACTGGCTGCCTCAGGACATTGGGCATCTTGTTGCCTTATGTTTCTTACCTATGGGGAATACGAAATTCCTACTTGGAACGTTTAGCCTGGCTCCATTCCTTCCACAGCTTAGTGGCTGCTATGTGATTTGGGGAAGAACCAGGTAGATTGCTTTGACAGAAGTCAGATCTGCTTTCCAGAATTATTTAAAAAGCATCCATGGAACTGTAGTACATTGCTAGTGTAATGTTTCTGCTGTGTGAGGGAGCTGCAGCACTTATTACTAGCTTCCCTCCTTGTGCCTCAGTGCTGCCCTCATCTGGCAAGTGTTTGAAGGGCTCTGGACTGTGGGCCGCAGGACTCCTGCTCATTTGGACGGCCCGTTTAAAGCGCTTTCGGTTTTCCTTAGGTGGAGTCTCACCATAATACTTCATGCACCGCCAGCTGTCAGTCCCTGACAGACTGCCCAGTGGGATACTCCTACCCCTTATGTTAAGAAGGGTTTAATTCTGTGTCCAGTCCCTATCAGGAGTGTCTCCCTCCTTTTGGGAGCAGATCCCCAAATAGCATAAAATACACGGGTACTTTTTAAAAATCACTTAGTAATCATCTATGATTCCAAAGAAATTCTCTGAGCCTCCCCAGACTATGTGGTAATCTAACCACAGCCCTGCTCTGAGGAATTTGTTTTGGTGAACAGTATAATACACATCATTTTGCCTACTGAAGCCTGCCCAGGGGCTGGGGGCATCTCAGTGGTATAGCAAGTACTCAGCATGGGTGAGGCTCTGGATTCAATCCATAGCACCAAAAATAAATAAATAAATAAATAAAAAGGATTGAGATAGATGAGAATGAGCAGAGGCTATTCACAGGTAAAATGTTTCAATGAATTCCTCGCAAAGAGAAGAAGAGGGCAATGGGTGTGTTTGTCCATATATGTTATATATTTGGGAGCATATCCCCAAGGTGGAGAAGACTGTCTGATTTGAAAAGCACAAATTGAACAGAAACATA
Source organism: Ctenomys sociabilis (assembly GCA_004027165.1). NCBI lineage: Eukaryota > Metazoa > Chordata > Mammalia > Rodentia > Ctenomyidae > Ctenomys > Ctenomys sociabilis. Next base: position 72,454 of record PVKA01000989.1, read on the forward strand.
CAGATACTGACAGTCCCAGGTTTGTGAAGCGTTGCAGTGAAATCCTGTGAAGGAGCTGGGCCAGGTTGACTGCAAACTTTCCATAGGGGGCTGCTGCTCTCTGCATTTGTTTAAAGTAGCCCTTCTCACAGTTTCTTCACATGGAATGGAATTTTCCATAGGTAAATCAGCTTTACAGCATCGTATAGTGTATCCATGTATGAAGATGGGCTGGGACACGTACAACATGGCGAAAATTATGTCTTTGATGATGATGGAATGACATAAATTTTGAATTAGTTTCTATTATCTCATATTGTACAAATTAAGATATAATGGTATTTTTATGTGGATTCTGGGTAGAAATAGCATGAATTCTTTCCTATATATGGGCATGCCATAATAATGGTAAATCTGACAGTTTTCAGTACTGTGGATCACACTTTGCAATTTCCTTTTCCTTTATCTGGCATTTGGATTATTCAACTTGGAACATAAAGATGTCACAATGTTTTCATTGCAAAATAAAAAATATACTTGAAGTGAATCTATCCAGAAATAACCCGTTATTAACCTGCAATACTTATTACTTCCTAGAACATTTTAGGTAGTTTTATGAAGGATTAGAGACACCTCAAGGGGTAGAAATGGGGTGGAGGAGAGCAAGTGAATAGATTAATTTAAGATTAACTAGGTTGTACTGACTTGGGCTTGAAGTAAAACAGGAGAAAGTTATAGGAGAAAAGAGAGTTTGATGTGATCTATTAAAGATTTTATAGCAGGCAAATCATATTCCAGAGCTACACTCTATAGCAAGTTACTGTAAGGCCCTAAAGGGGCATAGAGGACCAGCAATGAAGCTTAGCAGACTGAATGCCTGCTTAGATGAGTGTAGGGACCAGGGTTTGGATCCCCAGCACCACAGGCTGCGTAATGAGACCCTATGCCAAATGCATTAAGGGGGGGTATAGAGAGGTAAGTTTTCAGAATGATGAGGATCTGTGTTACTCTGTGCTGAGTACAGTGATCCAGTTAGGCTCACTGTAAGCATTGTATGACATGGCAAAAGACACTTATAAGATATAAAGAAGGTTACAAGCGTGGATTGTCTGTGGGGAACCAGTCTAATCACACTCCTTTATGTGCACAGAACTTGTCCTTGTAAGAGTCCAAGAAGTGACACAGAGCAATAGAGGAATTCCAAGCCTGAAAAAGGACCCAGGTTGTTGCTGGCATGAAAACAAGTACTCGTGTGTAAGGATCAGAGAGAGTCCTTGAGGAGCTATGGGAACCTTGCAAGCATCAGAAACAGAAGCTCCTGTGCAGGAGCAGGAGTCTGCTGACACCCTGAATGAGCCGGAAGCAACTGCTCCCTTGGAGCCCCCAGTAGGGAATTCAGCCCTGTGACTCCCTTGAGTTTGGCTTGCTAAGGTGCTGAGCAGAAGACCCAGTTGGCCACTCTCTACCTGGATTTCTGACCCATAGCAAGATGAGACAACTAGTGGCTATTGTTCTAGTCAGCTCATGAGTCCTAATGTGCCATGGCAGAGATATATAAATTATATACACTCCTTGTTGAACGCATGCCCATAATCCCTTGATTCATAATACAACACTTCTCCCTTAAATGTCAGACACTGCCAGGCCAGAGCTAGTTATGTCAGTGGATACCTCTGATGTTTCAAAGTGAATTTCTACAACTAGAGTCTGTCTTCATACATTTATGAAAGCTTCCAAAGTTCTGTGAATACCTAAGTTTATTTTTGAAGTCTAGAAATATAAGCCCTTGGAGCACTATTGATTCCTGCTGTTGGCTTTGGGGTGTGTGTGTGTGTGTGTGTGTGTGTGTGTGTGTGTGTGTGTACAGTGCTTTGGCCTCTTGAATGCTAAACAAGTGCTTCACCACAAAGCCACATCCCCAGCCCTGTTCATGACTCTTCAGTGAAGCACTGCAGCCCCTTCTATGCTCGTCACCTTTGAAATGGGCTTGGGTGAAACGTGCTGAGTGGAAGCGGTGCTGATCATCAGAGTTCCAATTTGGGTGAGAAGAAAGAGCTTAAGATTTCAAATATTAAACTGAGGACTGGACATTAGTTACTTTCCTGACACTGAAACAAAATACCCTACACCTGCTATGTATAGGAGTTTATTTTGGTCCATGGCTTTGAAGTGTTCAGTTCGTGGTTATCTGGCTCTCAGGCTGTAGTGACATGGTGGAAGGGCCAAGCAGAAGAAAAAGCTGCTCCACTCATGGCATCCAAGAAGCCAAGAGCCAAAAGAGGAGCCAGGGATGAGAATATGCCCTGTAGACCCTGCCTTGGTGGTTTGCCTGGAACCGGTCCTCCTCACTGGCAACACGTTCAGCTGTCAAGTCACCAGTGCATTACTCTGTGCATGGGGATGGGCCCCATGGTTTAATCACCTCCCCAGAGCCCCAGAGGTGAGCACGTGGGGTTTTTGGAGGACATTTGAGTCCTAAACTGTAATAGGGTGTGCCTTTCCTCTACTGTTCAGCTCAGTGATACAAATCATGTCACACTGATGCCAATGATAACAGGACTCCTCCAGCACTTAATCACCATTGTGGACTTTCTGGGCACTTTTTTTTTGCACCATTTAAAAATGAACTGCACTTTGTTGTAAAGTAACCCCTGGCATTAAAACTAGTGTTTAGACTCAGTCATAAATGAAAGGACTTGTGACATAAAACTTGTAGTTTAGAAAACAGCGTTATACTTCTCCTCCTATTTTCCCCAACTTCTCCCTGCCCACTGCAATAATGTATTACAAAATCCTTGACTAGAAGGTCTCTAAATTTTGACTTTAATTTTTATGTAATCTAACAATGATGGAAAAAGTCACTGTCTAACATTAATGTTCACGGTATTTTTATCTTATCAGTATTGATAAAAGCTCCAACAGCAACATTAACATTTGATCAAAAGAGTCTTATAGATAGAGGCACATTCCATTTCATCTCATTTTCCTTTTCTCAAAAAAGCAAGTGAATAAAGAAATACACTGGGAGGCAGAAGGCGATGCCATCTAATTGTTACAGATGGAATCCTAAGAAATCATCAAAAGCAATGCTAAAATCCAGTCTAAAATTTTGAAAGATCTGAATTCACAAGAAATCCTTGCAGTCACTGAAACATTTCAAAAGTAACACGTATTTTCACTCTATTTCATGTTACATACACATTCTCCAGGGTAATCAAACAGTTATTGTAGGTATCAAACTTTATTACAAGGTCAAATTTGATAGTTTTGAGATGGCAGTATTAAGTCTTTAATGTGCATCTTAAAAAAAAAAAAAGACTTCAAGTGAAAAACAGAATTTCCATTACCTGTTCTAGGTGCTTTCACATGTGAGCTCATCTAATCTCACAACAGCCCTATGAAACGGATCAGAATTTCAGCCCCCTTTTAAGTATTTGCAGTTGATGATCATGTTCACTCTAAGACTTCTGAAAAGCAGCTAAAGGCAGTTGTGTTTTTAATCAGAAAAATTTGATGCCAGAGCCAAAGGGGAAGTGGTAAACATAAAATCCAATCCAACAAAGGAGACCCCAGTGAAAGAGGAAATTTCTCCAGAGCATGGCAGCTCTGGGACTTCAGTCAGTTAGGGGAGGGAGGTGACACTGAGAAGAAGATGACAACTAAGAGGGGACCTGGAGGACAAGTAAGTAATAGCCACACACAGTTGGGAGATAGAGAGGAATTCCAAGTAGAATAATATGGGGAGGAATCTATTCAGAAAATTGCCGGTATTATATATTACTAAGGCTAAAGCATGAATTGTTTATTTGTTGGATTTAAAGAGTAGTACTAGATATATAAAATAGTAGACTTTGTGTCATGGAGAGGTCTTTAAAGAATTTTCTTGTAGAGATTTGATATTGTAAAATTTAGAATTTATGATTGATAGTCTATTAAATAATGATAGAGGGCTGGCCAAATAGATCAGTGGATTAAAGCACCTGTAAGCAAGTGCAGTGACCAGAGGTTCAATACCCAGGACTGTCATACCAGCCTCACCCCTGGAGCATGCTGAGACAGCAATTGAGTCTGGGCATGGTAGCACACACCTATAATCCCAGCTCTTGGGAGGCTGTGAACAGGCAGATCACTATGGGTCTGATCTAGTAGTGAGACCCTGAACACCCTGTAGACCCTTCCCTAAAATGCAAAAACAAAAAAGAATGATATGGGGGGACTGGGGAGGTAGCTCATCAGCAGTCTAAGTACTCCTGGCAAATGCAAGGACCTGGGTTTGATCCCTGGCATTGCATGATGTGCTGGCCCCAGAACCCTGGGCATACTGTGCCAGCCATCAAAAGTGGGTGTGGTGGTACACACCTGTAGTCCCAGCACTGAAACAAAATGATTGTTGTGAGTTGAAACTGCATAGCAAGACCCTGTACCAAATACATACATACATGCATACATATATACATACATAAAAGATTTTTTTAAAAGAATGATGTGGGGTGAAGGGAGGTAAATTTGAGGTGGTGATTGAGTGGGAGAAGGTGGTTGTTTGAGCTAAATCAGAAATACCTTTCTTCTTGTCCTGAAACCATGCACATGCATGGTGATACCATTTATTGACCAGGTTTATAAAATATGGTACAGAATTTTAAGGTGGAGGTGAATGGTATGAATATGACTTTGCCTTTGAAAGTGTTGAGTTTGAACAAATAGTCAGATTTTCAGTTCCAGAAGGCAAATAACTATAGGGCTCTACTGCCTGGGAAATCTAGATATGCAGATATAATCGAGAGAAAGAAAAAAAGTCAGGAGTGCTAAGCAAGTCAGGGGTGCTGCACACCTGGACTCCCAGCACTCTGGATGCTGATGCAGGAGGACCTGAAGTTTAAAACCAGCCTGGACAATTTATCAAGCCACTGTATCAAAATAAAAAAGCATTGAGGATACAGCTCAGTGCAGAGACCCTGGATTCAATCCCCAGTACTGAAGGCTGAGGATAGCTCACTAAGGAACACATCTTGAAAATAGATGGAAGAAAAGAGGAGCCTTGGGAAAAAGAAATACTAGCCAGAGAAGTAAAATAAAAAAAGCCTGGAGTATATAATGTCATGAAATCCCACTGTTAAAAAGAAAGAAAGGATCAACAGTATTGAATTGTGTAAGGAGAATAAGGAACACAAAGATCTCTTTGTTCATCAAGTTTAGCTCTGGGGAGGTGACTCTACTTGTTGTCTTCATATGGATATTCTGTGTGCCTCTTGAGCCTCAGCAGAGTACACACCAAACAAATAGGCTAACTGTTAGACTCCATTGTTGTTTTGTAATCTGAATATCATTCCTCTAGTAATATTCCTAAAAGGATTGTTATCCTTTCTCGGTATTTCAATCCTCATTGTGAAGTCGTTCTCTGCTTGTGAGTGATTATTATTAAGTCTTTTTTAATGTGAGCCTCTATCAACTGAAGTAATATGTGGATCAGACTTAAATAACAGACTCTCTGAAACCCCAGGGTAGGACTTAACTCCAGTTCCTTTTGTTGGTTTAAGGCTAAGCCTATGTATGTTAGTTTCTAAAGAACAGCTAAGTCTAAGAATGGTCTTTCTCAGTGATAATAAACTTAGTAACCATATCTGTCCACATTCAACAAAATAGTCTAGGTAAGAAATTCTTACATATCCCTAATTGCTTCTGGAACTGATGCAACAGATGAGTAAGCATAAGTGTATTTTATCATCCCAACATCTTTAGCAAACACCTCTTTGATGTCATAGCAGATACTGGGAGAACAGCGATTTTATAAATTATTAGGTGAAGGAAAGTGTTAGAGAAGTATAGCTTTCTTGTTTTCTAATTATTTGTTGACATTAAAAGGTAATCATATTGTCAGAATTGTGGCAGTGTTGTCTCTTTAGAATAAAATAATGAACTTGCTCATGGGAAGGCAGAGCTCTAGAAAACAAGGAAAATCATTAGTCAACTGAGGCACACATCTTTATTGGAGAAAGTCTGGTCACTATTGTTGCTCTGTTTGTGTCTTGTATAAAAATGCTGCATCCAAAGCAATTCTTGAAATTCTCAAGGTGAAGGACAGTAGAGGATGAAGAAATAAAGACAAGAGTCAGAATGTAGAAAGCTGAGGCCAGCTGGAGCCTCTTCTCCTGATGGGAGAAAAGAACTGCTCAACAACTGCAACCGATTCATTCATTCATTCGTTTTTGTTGATATAGGGTCTCACTACACAGTCTGAAGTTGTAGTGATCCTCTTGTCTCGGCCTTTCCAGAGCTGGGATTATAGGCATGTGCCTATGTCTGGTCCTGGGGCCAGCATGGCATATAGTACTGAAGATTGAATTCCTACCTTGCATTTGCCAGGCAGGTGCTTATGCTGTCAGGCTCTCTCTCCAGCCCTAGCACATTTATTTATAAACTGGGCAGGTTGGAGTCATGTGACACCCCTCTGCCTAGCAACCTGTTTGTTTGGATGTTCTGGAGCCAGAGCAGCTTGTTCACAGGGCTTACCTTGGTCCTCTCTGTTCTCAGGACTGGCCTTGCTCCAGCCCCACATGTGTATGACCCATCTCTACCTTCAGCTGCTCCCCACATCAAAGACACTGATTAGACACACAGAAATTTTCTTTCTAGAATTCTTAAAATCCAAGGTAGCTTAAGGTCTTGTAATGGTTTAAAAGTTTAGTATATTTGGATGATATAAAACATGGAAGAGCACCAGATTATATTTCTTCTTACATTCAAGATACTGAGAAAATGGGCTTTGTGTTTACAAAACATTTCTGTCATGGTATCAAAATTTAAATGTGTCTAGATTTACTGAAAGCTCTTAAGAAGTTCATAAATTATGTATTTTTAACTAAAATTAGCGTGTGAAGACAACAATTTGGTTAGCTCTGACCTTTGCAGGTCTTACCCTGTCCTCTCAGAATGACCTTCTCTGACTTTGTGTCTGGTTCCCTGCTTTATTTAAGGGCTTCCTGGTCCAGGCCACCTGCTCATGTCCTCTCAGTTAATCTGCCCCACTAGAGGCTCCTGGCATTTAGAGTTTTCATTTGACACTTACTGTTGCCTCCTGAGTGTTAGCTTTTGATGCACAGTGGCTTTGTGAGCATTTGGGTTTGCAAGCTGAAGACATCACTAAAGTGACAGGGAAATAAAGAAGACAGAGAGCTGGAATAAGACTGGCTGTGATTCTTGCTGAATTTTAGGGTACTCTGGTGATCAACAATATTAAAACAGAAATCCAAAGCATTTCAGCATGTTTCTGACTCTAGCTTCTGACTGGTAATCAGGAGAGGGAAAAACTGTGGTTATATCTTATTAGTCCTTTCATAGAGGCAAAGAAGTCCTTAGATGCTTGTGGCTTGAATTATACAGATTTTTTTCTATATTGAGTAAACTGCATTTAAATTAAAATTGAAGTTTTGTAAGACACTACCTTGTAATTTTCCATGTACTTGAGTCTGTCAACCTGCTGATACAGTAAGTAAATCTAATCATCTGATTGGATTATGGCATAATTTTATCTCTAAGACACAGTGAAGGCCATGTTCCTTTACAAATGAATTAAATTAGAGGAGAGCAAAATAAAAAGTAAAGATTGATCACCAGACAAGGTGAGAGCATAAGAATGAAATGTGGGGCCTCCGAAGAACAAGTGTGGCTCATCATCCAGCCCTAGCCACTGCCCGGAGGCCGTGGGAGGCCAGAGAAGGGCAGACTCCTGTGCCTCACCCCAGAGGCTGATTTCACCAGGGCTGGTGGATCAGTATTTCTAACACCCCCCCCCCCATGATTCTTATGTGCAAGCAGGTATGAATTACTGCAATAGGTGAAAATTGAAGCTGTTTAAGGAAAACCTCCCATAATAGACAACAGTAATTCTCTGAATAACTATTGGACATGAAAAAAATAAAAGGGAGAAAATTTCAACATAAGCTTACCTAAGCGTTTGTGTTTTGTTTTTTGTTTTTGAAGCAGAGTCTCATTCTATAATCAGGCTGATTTTATACTCTCAGGCTGGCTTGAAATACATGGTGCCCCTCATGCCTCATCCCCTAAAGGGCTGAGAATTCAGGCGTGTGCTGCCATGCCTCACAGCAGAGGTTTATAGTTCTGGTTCACAATTCTGAAATACAAAAGCTCTGAAAAACAAGGTTTTCATAACTTGCTTAGTGGAAAAATTAACCAAAATTGAGCATATTTTGTGCCAATAACAGAGGGTTTATCTAGTCTTCTTTTGTCCCATTTGGTGTGAATAATCATGTATGTCATCAACAAAAATAGTCTGACAAGTAGCTGACCCACATTTCCCTGAGCACATGATGTAGAAAGGACAACTTTGTGAAATGTACAAAACATTGAATTCTGAAATGTTGTTAGCTCTCTAGGGTTAAGAAAAGAGTTATGGTAGGCCTGTGAGATAGCTCAACAGATTAAGTGCCTGCTTTGGCAAGCATGGGGACCAGGGGTTCAATCCCCAGTCCCGGTCCTACATGCTGTGCTGGCCCTATCCCCATGGCACGCTGAGTAGTTGACTGAGTCCAGGTGTGGTGGCACACGCCTTTAATCCCAACACTAGGGAAGCTGAAAACAAGAGCATCACTATGAGTTCAAGTCCTGTAGTGACACCCTGTAACAAATACATAGAAAAGAGTTATGGATCATAGTAGGAGAAGATTATGGAAGGAAAGGCCAAGGTAATAATTTAAATTTCTTCTGATTACTGAGGCAGTGGTTCAGCTTCCACGTTACATATAAAGAGTAGCCCATCTCAGAATGTGATCTGTGGCACTCATACGTGCTTCGTCAGCCTACCCTGAGAAAAGGGTCCTGTTGTAGGCACAGTGAGAGAAGCTGAGTTTAACCGACATTTTCTGCTAGGTGTAGCAGAAAATGATCAGTATACTATAAGACTCCAGGGTAGCTCTCCAGCAGTCTTGTAGTGTCTAGCTCTAAGGTTCTTGCTCAGGGTTTCTTAAAAAGTGGAATTCAGAGCTCAGCCCATTCTGGGCCAGGGAGATGGCTCAGTGGCACAAGTGCCTAGCTGGCCAGGGGAAGGTCCCAAGTTTGATTCCTAGTACTGCCAAAAAAAAGGAACTTAGCCAGCTCCTGGTCCTCTATATGGAAGCTTGACACTGTTGGAGAGCAGCATTGCTTTTCCAATGCCAACAGGTCCCTTAGTGTGGGCAGAAAATTTTATCCTCTGTCTAGGTAGGAGCTAAAGTTTTTGTTTTTTTCAATATTAACCTCACAACTTGATAAGGGGACTTTGAGTCCTTCTAACATGTTTTCAAGATTTCTGATGGGAATAGCTTGGATCAGAGGATTGTCTTCTCTTGGAAAGTTCATTGTCCTCTTCACTTTGAGCCATTTCATTCTCTTAGGTCCTTTCTATATTCTCTTGATTACTATGTGTGTATCTACCTGTGGGTCACTGAACCAGTGCTATGGGAAATGTGGGGAAGAGGCAGGCCCTGCCTCAGTGGTACTTTCCACACAACTGGGAATGATTATGTGACTGCCAGTGCATTAACGATCTGAGAAGAGGGCCAGAGAGATGACTCAGGAGAATGAGCACTTCCCTGGCAAAAAAAAAAAAGGGGTGTGGGGGGAGGGTGGCCAAATAACTCAGCAGATTAAAACTACTGCAAGCAGGCACAGGGGCCTAAATTCAATCCCTGGGCCTGCTGTGTGGGCCCCGCCCCCAGGGCGTGCTGAGACAGAAATCAAGACTGGGCGTGGTAGTGCAAGCCTGTAATCCCAGCTCTTGGGAGGCTATAAACAGGCAGATCACTAGGAGTCCAATCTAGTAGTGAGACCCTGAACCCTCTGTAGACCCTTTCCTAAAAATACAAAAAAAAAAGATCTGAGAAGATGCTATGTACATGAACGTGTGCGCCCTGTTGGTGTTTTCCCATTTGTACTTTGTGGGGAGAACAGTCTATCTTTGTTGCTGTTGTTGCTTGTAGGCTGCTGGGAACCAACCCAAGGCTTCGTCTGTACTAGCAAGGGCTCTACACTAAGCCCCAGCTGCAGGTCTCCTTGGGGTTTTTTATTAAAAATCTTTTCCATCCTGAAGAATATGAAAGTGATGTGTGTCCATCAGTGTTTCACGAGGGAAACAGCTCTGACACAAGAAATGTAAATGTATAGGAATTCGTAAGACTGGCATGCAGTGGCTACCCACAGAGTCAGATGAGGAAGAATACACAGGGAGTCTGTACCCTGGAGACCCAAGGGTCCAGGCCAAGGTCTGGAGCTCTCCGCAGTGTCCCCTGGGAATCCGTATCAGGAAGCCAAAGTGGAAGACTGGGAAGATTGCTTTTCAGGAGATGATATGTATGGTGAAGGCAGGGACTGGAGCTCCTCCAAAAAAGCAGGAGCACATCTGTTCTTGCTCATTCCCCCTTTGTCCAGGTGACAAACTGCCCGGGGGGGGGGGGCTTCTGCAGCCTAGGGTGTAGAATTGCTGAGCTGTGTGCTGAATTTCTCAATCAGATGTCACACTATGACTATATTCCACCTGCCACAAAACATACCCTCCCGCTGTGGAGGCTAAAAGATGCAGTATGTCATTAATTTTATGTGAAAAAAGAAAAGCTGAGGTTCTTTCAAAACTAAACATGGAATTGTTCTTCTTTCTCTCTGCAGATCTCTCACGTTGGTGGTACCTTGAAAGGCTGTTTTCTTCCTCATCTTATTCCTTTTTTTCCACACCAAACTGTCAGAAAGACATAGTGGTAGATAGAGTTAAGAAAATACCTTCCTTTCTCTGAACTCTGTATTTTGATCCTTATTTCAGTGAGGTCCTATGAAAGGAACACATTTCTAGAAGACTAAAACAGGAGGGTAAAGAAGGCTTTTAGTTTTCTGTGAGCAAGTAGGCAAGCCACCTCATGCCTCTCTGTTGTCATGATAGAGTCCTCCCTGGGAGTCAGAGGATGGGAAGCCCTTGGCAGGGCTCCAGGGAGTCTTCAGAGTCTTCATCTCTGCCTTCTATCCGGTTATTTAGGATACTGTGAAAGAGGAAAACTCCAGAATACATGGTGATGTTACAATAAACCTGTAAGCAGCTCAAAATGCAAGGACTGATATTTTGACTTTGTACCTTTTTTTTTTTTTTTTTGTCTTTTTGAGACAGGGTCTCACTATGCAGTTCAGGCTGGCCTTAAGCTCACTTTGTAGCTCAGGCTGGTCTTGAACTCACAACAATCCTCCTGTCTCAGCCTCCCGAGTGCTAGGATTACAGGCATGCACCACCACGCCCAGCTGTATCTTTTTTTTATTTGTGTACCTCCACGTGTTCATAAAGATTTTGCACATTCTTTCCTCACTTTCGGGCCCCCTAGTCCCTTTTGCTCTTCTACTTCTTTAAATATAAATCTTCCATCTGTGAGCGTTTTTAGAGCCATATTCTCAAGGTTGGTGAGAGGGAATGATTGCCTTCTTACTGTTGTTTTGATTGTCCTGAGAGAGTCTTTGGGCATCAAAGAATCAACTAAATCAAAAGCGTATGCTCTTGATTGGCATTCGCACCAGGATACAGGGAAAGCAGGGTAATGACAACAGCTTCAGGCAAGCTGCCTTCCTTAGGGTATGATGCCAGTGCTGGCCACTGGGAAAGCTTCCGGAGTGGAGTCTCCAGGGGGCCTAGTGCATTGCTGCTCTTGCCTTCCAGTAAATGAATATAAATTAAATTAATTTGAATAGCAAATCTGCAACTTAACCTTGAACTCCCATGTTCTCTCTTTAAAGTGTCATTACTGTAACATATTCAGCTGACCCCAATCTCCAATGCTACCACCTCCAAACACCCAAATACACCCATATGTGAGCATGCATATACGCGCACGCGCGCACACACACACACACACACTCAGATGGTTCTCAGCAGTAACCCAAAAGGAAAGAGCTTAGAGGGCTGGGGGTTTGGCTCAACAGTAGAACACTTGCTTAGTAAGCTGGAAGCCCTGGGTTTGGTCCTCATCACCAAAAGAATAAACCTCTCCTTAAAAAAATTCAACCAGAAAATACAGTAAAATAAAAAGGAAAGAGCTTGGTCATTAAGGAATTTTTATTTGGTGCCAAGCATAGATTTCCCAAAGATTACCTTATTGTTATCTGTGCATGCAACTGTATTGTACATTTCTGTCTCTTTACTGTTCCTCTTTGAGACTGCTTTTAAAGAAGGATTTTAAGTGTTCACAGTGAGAAGGACAAGAGGGCATGGAAGTGCTAGAAATTTTGGAAGACAAATAGGGTCTAGGATACTTAGGATTTCAAAGGTCATCTTGCCTTTCCTGCCTTAGTCACTCCCTTTTCACAGAGACCTTGCCTCTGACATCCATGATTTACAGGAGGGGAGGTGGATTTGGCTCACAGTTTGCTTCGCCATTAGCTGGCTCCATATCTCTGTGGCCAGGAAACAGGGAGGGAGGAGCCGGGAAGCAAATGTACCCTTGGTCACACCCCGTGGGCCAGCCCCTTCCAGCCAAAACTCACCCCTGACAGCAAGCAGCTGCAGCACCCCAAAACCCACACAGAGCACAGAAGCACCCGAGGCCCCTGGGGGATGTTCTCATCTCTACCATAGCAGTTCACCTTTCCCCTGCCCTAGAAGCTGGTGCATTTGCTTTTAGTTGGCATATTATCCCAAATGATTTTTGTAGATATGACAAATATTTATTAAATTTAAAGGAGAGAGTCACTTAAACCAGAAGCCCCTATTTCAATGTTTCTAGAATTTGTATAAGAGCTATTACCAATAGTGACAAATACTAACTAGTGTCTTCATTAGGGTACCATGTATATTACACTAATTTAACTAGTATTTTCATGATTTCTGAATATTGCCTAGTTAATGTTTTTGAAGTGCTCTTCCTGGCATATATACAAGTATTGTACAATATACACATTCTGCCAGATAACTTTTAAAAGCTAAGTCAATATAATTCTTCTGAATTTTTGGCCTGAAAATTCCTGTGCAGAAGCTTTTTTTTTTTTGTCTTTTTGAGACAGGATCTCACTATGCAGTTCAGGCTGGCCTTAAGCTCACTTTGTAGCTCAGGCTGGTCTCGAACTCACAACAATCCTCCTGTCTCAGCCTCCCGAGTGCTGGGATTACAGGCTTGCGCCACCACGCCCGGCTGGACAGAAGCTTTTGTATTACAAAACAAAACAGAGATGCCAGTGAACTTAGGTTTTACCGCAACAGTCTCTAATTGGATTGCATATTAAAAAACAAAGTACTGCTTTGGTGGCTACATTTTTCTTCTTCTAATTTGATTTTTCCTCTAATATTTTATTAGGTGCAGAGAGAGCTAGCAGCTGTTATTGCTTTGAAAGCGAGGAAGTCTGGTAAGTAGTCTCTTATGGGATGGGAGGAAGATTATAATTCTCCAGGGAATATTTCCCGTACAGCCTGGGAGTGTGCAGTTGAGTATATTGGGATGGTTTGATGTGGAATTAGACAAGTGTCACTGTTCTTAAAAGCTGTTAACCTACCATCAAAGTAACACAGTGTTCTAAGTTTTAAAGTAAAATTTCACTGCTTTGCTCTAATTTATTTAAGATTTCAAGGAAAAATTAAATATATATTTGTAGTTCACTGCAGCCTTGAAAATGATCTGTCAAGTCACATTATGTTATATATCATAGTGACAGAGAAAAACAAATATTATAGCGGTGGTATTTTTGTAAGGGTATACATATTTTTTTCTTTACTTCATTGTTTTTCCCTACAAGTAATTTGTTTAATGACATTTCAAAGCAAGAATTTTTCATCTGAATGATTACATGGATCAGACTCCTCATACCTGTAAGATATATTCTATGGAAGTAATAGGTAAAAACAAAAGTAAGGCTTTCAAATGTATTTTGAAGGAGGAAAAACATTCTCTGCTAAAATCCAATATGAACTGGCAACTCACTGAAGTAGAAAGATGTTTGCTTAGAAGAAATGTCAGAAAAAGGCATCTTGTGTTGTTCCTCCCTGCTCAGAGAGAGAAAGACCACACAGAATGGAATGAAAGTCAGAAAGGAAGTTCATAGATAGTGTTTGATTGGAATAAGACTTTTCAGGCAAAAAGACTAGGGCTGGTGAGATATCTCAGCAGAATAAGCACCTGCTTAAGTAAGCTGAGGCAAGTGCAGGCACCATGGTTTGATCCCTGGCATCACAAGCCATGCCTGCCCTGCCTCCAGGGAGAGCTGAGCCAGCCACAGAATCCAGGTGTGGTGGCTCACACCTGTAATCCCAGGGCTGGGGAGGCTGAAAACAGGAGGATCACTCTGAGTCTGAACTGCATAGAGACCCTATAAACAACCAAATACATGAAAGAAAGAGAGAAAGAGAGAAAGAAGGAAGGAAGGAAGGAAGGAAGGAAGGAAGGAAGGAAGGAAGGAAGGAAGGAAAGAGAAAAGAAAAGAAAGGAAGGAAGGAAGGAAGGAAAGAAAGAAAGAAAGAAAGAAAGAAAGAAAGAAAGAAAGAAAGAAAGAAAGAAAGAAAGAGAGAAAGAAAGAGAGAAAGAAAGAAAAGAGCTCAAGTCAAAGTAGTAACAAAACTTGAAGAAATATGGAATAGTAATGTCTTCACACAAGCCATACATTCTGTGTTTTTATTCAATCAGGAACTGTAAGATTTTTTTTACATCTGAGTTCCTTTTGAATCAGACACGTAGTTAAAAATTCACCTTACTTTCTTTGTTGGTTTGCCTAACTTGAAGGACACTGAGTCTGGATGTTATAAAGGAAGGGGGCAGAGGTAGGCGATCTAGGTATTGACTAGGGCTCCTCAGCAAACTGGGTCCGATTGTAGGTATTTGTAGAGGTGGAAGCCAACATGGGAAAAGAACATTAATGCAAAAAGTATGAGGGAGGGCTTAGACCTGAAGCTCTAGAGCCAATCTTGTTTCCTATAATGGTAAAGAAACAAAGCTCAAAGTCTGTATTAGTTGGGATGGCTATGGCTAGGAGGCTGGAGGAAGTAGCACTGGATTTATGCAGCGTGTGTCTGGAAGGCCTCTGATGGGGGCTGAGCCTTGGGGCAGCGGCACTGTCCCCCAGGTATGTGGGACAGCACAGAGGCAGGCGGGGCCAGGGCAGGCAAAAGTGGCAGAAAGAGGTCGCCTGTGGGCGTCTGCTGAGAGCTGAGCTTTGAGGATGCCACAAGCAATCGTGAGAATGAGCAAGGAAGATCCCTGCATGTCACGGCTGCGAAGAGCTTGGAATGTAGTCAGGGTTATTAGCCTTTTTGTCACAGATGAGGCTAGCACATCTGCTTTCCTGGGAGATATGAATCCAGCTTTGGTGACTTCTCCAGGACAGAGGAACGTGATCTCCCCCCCATACACACACCCATGATGGGGGCATACTCAAGAGCAGCTGTTCAGTTCCAGGGTTCCTAATACTGTGGTCCGGTACCAGCATCGTGAGGGCTCATCACAGGACGTAGTCAGGGATGCATGCAAAGGCTAAGGGAGAAAGAGCGCTCTTGCCAGTAGGCTTGGTGGTGCAGCCTGTGGTTCTGGCACACGGTGGGGAAGGCAGAAGGATCACCATTAGTTTGAGATGACCCTGAGCTACATAGTACAACCCTGAATTCAAAGGAAACAAAAAAAAATTCTTGCAGTGTGTGTGTGTTTTTAATCAGCAACAAAATAGAATTCCTTTCATAAATCAGTGACCAATGTGATGGAATATTAAGCAGCTTTTAAAATTTTTTAGTATATAGTAAAACACTCCATAAAATTATATGTAATAGCATATGTCCCTTTTAATAATAACATCTTGACTTAATCTCTTATTAGTGCATGCTCAGTGAAAAAGAATGTATAATATATTAATGTATGTATCATATTTCCAAATAATTCTCCTATTACTGTACAGCTGTTACTGTATATTTATATTAATAGGTGGATTTTAAGATAATTTTAGGTTTATGCACTCTTGTAATAAGAAGTAGAAAAGGATGCCAAGTGCCCCCCACCTTGAGACAGCATCGCACTTGCTGTGTAGTTTATGATGTCTTTGAACTCCCTCTGACCTTAACTCTTGGGAATCCTCCTGCCTCAGCCTCTCCAGTGCTGGGATTACAAGCGTGCGTCACCACATTCCTCTCAAATACCCTTTCTCTAAGCTTGCCAATGTTAATATTTTGCAAAGCTGTAGTTCAATACCATAGCCAGGATATCAAAACCAGCACACATATTATCCATCTTCACAAGAACCTTACAGCTGCTCTGTCTAACTACATTCTTCATTGTGCAGCCCCAGACAATCACTAATGTGTTCGTTTCTATAATTTTGTCATACTGAGAATATATAAATAGATGTGTATGACTTGGAACCTCTTGCTTGCATAATTTTCTAGAGGTGTGTGCTAGTTGTTGTGAATATCAGTAGCTTTCTCCATGTCCTTGTCAGAATTTGGTATTACCGCTATTTTTCAAAATTTTTATTTTAGCCATATATTAAATTACTTGTGTACCTTGTCAGAATCACATGAGTATATTATTAAGTATTTGCTTATTTTGGAGGTTCCACTGGTTTTTACTGATATAGTATTGGTTCCTGTAACTATGTATTTTGTAGTCAACTCATCTTTCATTCTTTCAACAGTGTTACACAGAGCAAAAGTTTTTTTTTTTTTCAATAAAGTCCCCTTATTGCATTTTTAATGGAATGCCTTTGGATGAAGTCTAAAAATACTTCAGCTAGCACTAAGTTAAGTGCCAGAAGTTTTCTCTTGTGTCTTTTTCTCTTTGGATTAAGTCTAAGCGATTTGGATTGACATTCTCACTAAGAATGTGTAGTGAGAAAGAGTGTTTACCTATACCAGTACCTATGCTATCATGTTTAATTACCAAAGCTTTATCATAAGACTTTTGCAATGAGTGAAGGAGTGAATAAAGTGAATCTCTTTTTGTTTCATTGACATTGATTCTGATCACTTTATTAGCTGTATATACTATAAAATTTATTTATTTATTTATCAATTGTTTATTTGGCATAGGGTCTTAATATACAGCCCAGACTTATATTGATCCTCCTGTCTCAGCCTCCCCAGCATTGGGATTACAGGAGTGTACCACATGCCCAGTTTCATTGGCCTGCACAGTGTGTTCAGGGTCCCAGGGCCAGCATGGCATGTGGTACTAGGGATTAAACCTGGGTCCATTGTGCTTTCCAGGCAGGTGCTTAGATCACTGAGCTATCTCCCAGGCCCTATGAATATATTATATTCATATTTTTAAGGTTTTTTCACATTATAAAATAAAGACCTGAACATATATTGCTGTATGTAGATCTTTTTGCTCTTTTCCAATTTCAGGTAATAAACTACTCAGTGTAGGTCAGTAGCTAGGTGGGGCTATTCTTTCCTGTTTTTATTAGTATATGTTTGTACTACATTATTCACACCTTCACTATGGGCAATCGGTACCTGCACATGGTGGATCTTGTCCATTTTCCATTCCCTTTCCTCCTGTTCGATGCACTCCAGATCCACCTCCTGTCTCCATGCAGTCCACCTCCCTGTTTCTTGTCATTCTGTCTTTCATTTTGCTCTTATTAATACTTAGGGTTTCTCACATAAGAGAAACCATGTGGTACATTATCCTTCTGTGTCTGCTTTATTTCATTTAGTGCTGTGGTCTCTGACAGTTGTGTTTTCCACATTTAGGACGTGAAGTCATCTGAAACTCCTTCATGTGTGTGTATGAGGTGGAAATCAAGTGTTATGGTTTCCTTGTGTTAAGCCAGTTACTCCCGGCATATTCACTGGATTCTGTGCGTGCACAGCTATCATCCATGGTGATCACTCAGTCATATGAGAGGGAAGGGGAGGGAAAATATAAATATAATTTATATTTAAATTATAAATAATTTAAATTATGTTTAATAATTTAAACACATCTGTTGATGTGTTTACCTGTACTGGTACCTTCACTATCATGTTTTAATTACCAAAGCTTTATCATAAGGCTTTTGCAATGAGTGAAGGAGTGAATAAGGTGAATCTCTTTTTACTTTTCTTTACTTTTCATCATAGGTTTAATTTGTTGCATTCTGTGAAATGCTCTATAAGGATTTTTAAAGAGTATGTCCAACATGGGCTGGGGGTAGAGCCCAGTGATAGGATGCTGGCCTGGCCTGCCTCAACTCTGGGTTGGATCCCTCATGTATGTTACCACAAGAGGAAAAGAAATGTGCTCGACTAGCTAAACAGACTCTTTTGAGACAATAAATGTTTGCATCAGAGGAATCTAGGTTGCTGGACATGGTGGTGGCTGCCTGTAATTCCGACATTCTGGGAGGTAGGGTAGGAGAGAGGCAAGTTTGAACACAGGACCAGGGAGGTAGCTTAGTAGCTTAAGCACCTTCCTGGAAAGTACAAGGTCCTAAATTTGATCCCCTGTACCAAAAAGATAATAATACAAAAAATGAAAGTTTGAGGTCTGGGGGATAGCTTGTTGGTCTAACCACCTGCCTGGCGAGTGCAAGGACCTGGGTTTCTCCCCAGTTCTGCATGACACACCAGCCCTGGAAGCCATGCCTGCCACCGAAACCAGGCATGGTAGCGCATACCTGTAATCCCAGCACTGGGGAGGCTGAGACAGGAGGATCACAATGAGTGTGAGGTGCATAGTGAGATCCTGTAGCACATAAGTAAACAAACAAACAAATAAATAAAAGATTTTTTTAATTAAAAATAAAATAAACGTTTGAGCTTAGCCTGGGTAATTCAACAACTTAGAGGGACCCTATCTTTCAGATTGTTAATATACTTTTTCCCATAAAAATCTCACATGTTTTTGTTTGACAGATTTTTAGGTACCTTGTGGTTTTGCTTACCATTACAAATTACTATGTATTATTTTCATTTAAAAATTAATCTTGGGACCAGGGAGATGACTTAGTAGAATATGTCCTTGCCTGGCAGACACAAGGGCATGAGTTCAATCCCTGGTTCCTCAATAATAATAATAATAATAATAATAATAATAATAATAATAATAATAATCTCATAGTCTTTTTAGACTGTGTTAATCGCTTTACCCATCACTCAGACAAAATGCTAACACCTACCATTCGAAGGAGGAAAGGTTGGTGTTGGCTCACAGTTTACAAGTTTCAGTCCTTGCATGGCCTGCTGGCTCCAGGTGCAAGTGGCCTAGGCAAGGGTCTGGAAGAGGAAAGTGCTCACCTTGGGGCATCCAGGAAGCGGAGTGCAGGGAGGGGGGTCTGTCCTCAGCCACCCTTCTCCAACCAATCTGAAGTGGCCAGCAAATCAGCTACAGTACCCCCATAATCCAGCTACCTTCCCATCACATTAGGCTTTGGGGACCATTTAGAACTGAACCATAGCAGACTGGCTTCTTTTACTTAGTAATAGGCATTTAAGTTCTTTCTATGTCTGTCCATCCAACCATCTGTATTGTTTTACCTTTTCTTTTTTCTTTCTTTCCTTCTTTTTTTTTTGTCTTTTTGAGACAATATCTCCACACAGTCCCAGCTGGTCTTGAGCTTACTTTGTAGCCCAGGCTGGCTCAAACTCCCTAAGATCCTCTTGCCTCAGCTTCCTGAGTGCTGGGATTACAGGTGTGCACCACCATGCCCAGCTTCTTCTATGTCTTTTCAAAGCTTCAGACCTCAATTCCTTTTATTGCTTGGATGCACCAGAGCTTATTTATCTATCACCTGCTAAAAACCACCTTGGTTGCTATCAATTTTGACAGCTGTGAAGAGGGCCATTATAAACATCTGCAGGCAGATTTTGAGTGGAGATGAGCTTCAGCTCATTTGGGTAAATACCAAGAAGTGTGATAAAGTGTTCATCAGAGCATGTTAAATTTGGTCAGAAACTACCAAACTGTTTTCCATAGTGAATGTGCAAGCAACGGATGGGAGACCTGCTGCTCTGAAGCTGTGCATCTGATGTCCCATTTGGGTTTTGCACCATTCTAATTAATGTATGGTGATGCCTTGCTGCTTCGTTTTTGGTTTTTCATTGAAGTTTTAACTCTGTAAGACATATATCATGTGTTTGCCATCTTCAGTAAGGTGTCTGCAGATTTCTTGCCCAATTTTCCACTACTTTGTACATTTTCTTTCGTTGAATTTTAAGAGTTCTTTAGGGGCCTGGGAGATGACTCAGTAGGTCTGAGTTCAATCCCTGGTTTCACCAAAAAAAAAAAAAAAAAAAAAGTATTCCCTAGAATTTGAAGAGTTTTTTGCATATTTTAGGTAGTAATAAAGGTGGTATCTTTATTAGGTATGTATTTTGCAGAGAGTTTCTCCTAGTTGGTGGCTTCTTTTATTCTCTTGTGTTATTCTCTTGTCAGTATCTGGAGTTTCTTTTTTTAACTTACCAGTTATTTCTTTCAAGTCATTGTCTTTGTTGTATCTAAAATGTTATTGCCAAGCCAAGATCATGTAGATGTACTCCAGCATTGTTATTTTAAGACTTTTATAGTTTTGTGTTTTGCATTTAGGTTTGTAGTTCCTTCAAGTTCATTTGCATGAACAGCATAGATCTGTTGACTGGGATTTGGGTATTTTTGCAAGTGAATGTCCAGTTGTTTCAAAGATAAGTTTCTCAGTCTCCTCTCTCCCTCCTCTCTGTCCCTGTCTCTGTCTCTCTCTGTCTCTCTGTCTCTCTCCTCCTCTCCTTCTCTCCCTCTCACCCACCCTCCCCTTCTTCTCTCCTTCCCTCTCCCTCTGTATTTCCTGCTTCTCTTCTGGGGATTGAGTGATTGAACCCAGGGCTTCCCCCTTTTAAATTTTAATTCAAGGTCTTATTAAGTTGTTCAGTTACCCAATCTGGGCTCACACTTTCCGTGCTCCTGCCTCAGCCTCCCCAAGTGCTTGGATTATAGGTGTGCAGCACCACACATGGCAAGATAATTTTTTTCATTATAATACTTTTACTCTTTGCCAGAGATCAGTTTCCTGTTCTCATGTGTGTTTATTTCTAGCCTCTCCATTCTGTTCCATCAATTTGTATGGAGCTTTGTCATTGGTCTTATAATCTTGTTCTGTCAGCCTTCTCCTTTGTTTTTCTCTTTTGTTACAGTATTGGCACTTCTGTGCTTTTCCCTTTCCATCTAAACTTTAAACTTGGTTTATCAATATTGATTATCTTTTCTAGTTGACTGTTTTTCTGTATTAGAATCCTTGCTTTTATGTCTCATATAAGTGAGTTTTTTAAAAAATTATCTTGGATTTTATACATGGCAAACACATTATCTGCCAGTGATAACTGTTTTGTCTCTGTGCTCTGCATAAGCAGGTGCTTTAATCCTTTTATTTTGTCTTTGACTTTAATTACATATTTTCTGATTGGTAAACCAAGATGAAGATTATTTTAGAGAAAAAGCAACAATTCCTTTTCACAACCCCCAAAACCACAACAAATGTGGGGAGGAATCTAGGAGTAAAAATAACAAACGAAGTAAGTCCAAATACTCAACTATGGAAATTCTAGAAATACAGTTTCCCACTCTATCTTCAGAGCTAGAATTGAGGTAGAGACTGGATGCAGCTGACAACAGCGCACTTGGGCCAGCAGAGCCTGACTCCTTAGGGCTGCACTCACTATTCCTTTTCCATTTTGCTGGGCACTGCTATAGGCACTGAGGATGCAAAAGTGACCAAAGATAAATCTGGCCTCTTGCTGTTTTTAAATTGTCACATATTTTCATAAATAAAATGCATAAATGAGTCAACAGCTATCTGAAGGAGTAAGACTTACTATGGCGCACATAGGAGGTGATAAAATGCAGGACCGTGAAGCACAGCCTTAATTACAGTTCCAGTTGCAGAAAGGTGCATTCTATGTCAGCTTCTTGCTTTTTAAAAACCACACTGAGTTTTTTAAAGGCAAAAAGAGAAGAAGCTGGTACACATACAATGGAAAAGTATTAAAGTGATAGTTGGCGCATCTGGAGCCCGACAGCAGGAATTGATTGCCCTCCTAGCTTATGTCTTGCAGTAAAACTGTTAATTAGGGCTCAGGTGGTTATGCCAGATTTATGACTTATCTGCAGAGGGTTATTAAAATGAAAATTAGTATAGAGGAAAAGTTTTCATTTCAGTTCAGCATACAAACAAAGTAACTGCCAATCAACATAGGTTCTATAAATGACACAAAGGTCTAGCTTAGTAAAAAAAACATTTTGTTGTAATTTTCTAAGAGGCTGTTTACAGTTTTGTCTTCTAAGAGCCAACTTCAGCACATATGAAGAACAGTTTAAGGCTTTGAAATATTTATAAAACTTAGCAACACCTCCTTGCACTCTTTGTTGGACGGCTGTTCTACTGATAATGTTGGCTTACTGATGACTTGAGAATTGTGTTTCCTCCCTGTGCTAGAGACTCCACAGCCAAGGCCCAGAGTCTCTCGTTGTCTTTAGATCTGCAACATCTGTGCCACACTGGGCTTCCATTTCTGGACAGTTGGAAGTCTCCTATGGGTAAATTTCTTTGGCAGTATTTGAATTTCACTCAGCCTGGCAAGCCCATAGATAGTGAATGTTTTAAGAGTTGCATATGTAGGATATTAAACTTAGGAAGCAAAAGAGGGGCTCTGGACTCTGGTTTTGCACAAATGGCTTTGTGACTTTTGGTAAGTAATTTCAGTCTGCATTGCATGAAGGCTGATTTACACACTGGTAAACTTAGTGGTTTCTTCTGGCCTAATATTTAGTGACAGAAATATTGTCACCATTTTGTCTTCACAAGGTACAATCTTGGGACTGCTGTAGTCAAGAATTCTTTAGTGTGCACATGACTGAAAAGCAAGTTGTGTTCAGTATGGTTGTAGACACCTGTAATGCCAGCTCAGGAGGCTGAGGCAGGAAGATCTCCAGGGCAGAGTGCTTGCCTGGAATGCATGAGGCCTTATATTCTATATTCAGAACTGTAAAAAATGAAATAAGGAAATAAAAACTGAAGACCAAAAGGATAATTTATTGGCTTAGAGAATCTGTAGAGTGTAACAATCCCAGTAAAAAGGGAGGTTCACCATGAGGAGAGCAAGAGCAGAAGTGTGGGAGTGGATCTGGTTGTAAGGAGAAAATGTCCTGCACTGCAGCAGTGGGAAAATGGCAGGGTGGGGAGGGCAGAGGGAGAAACACTGGCGGAGGTAAAAGGTGCCATGGCCAGGGCAGCAGGTCCCTGCTACAGGAGGAGCTGTTGGCCCTGTCCCAGGATCAGGATTTGGAAAGGAAGTATCAGGCCTCAGGGCCCTCCAGAAGAGGAATCACAGGGAGTGAGCGGAACAGAGCAGGCTTCCGGCTACAAGGCTACTCTCTGAGGTTTGAAGTGCTATGCAATTGAAAAGTCACAGCCAGTTGTAGTGGCAGGTGCCTGCTGTCCCAGAATGCTGGGAGGCTGAAGCTGGATGGTCAAAAGATTGAGCAATTTGGTGAAACCCTGTCTCAGAATTTTAAGGGGATCAGGGTTATGGCTCAATGAGGAGGCTATGGGTTTAAGCACTAGTACTGGAAAGAAGAATGTGAGGAAATATGGAAGGAAGGAAGAGGAAAGAGAGAGAGAGAGAGAGAGAGAGAGAGAGAGAGAGAGAGAGAGAGAGAGAGAGAGAGAGAGAGAGAATTATGTACTTCAGGGCAGGCCCATTCCAAAGAAAAGTGTGGTGGTTTGTCATGAGAAATAGATAGTATTACTGTCACTTTTTTAATGGTAGACAATAAGATGTTTCCTTTTGGATGTTTAAAAGAGAAAAAACTGTTTAAGCCTATAGAATCATTCATATTATAGTTCTCTAAATTATTTTGTTTTTTAATTGATAAACTTTCATATAGCATATATTTGACTTTACTATAAACACACACTTCATATTAAGGAAAATATAGGATTGTAGAGTAGATACTAATAAAATTAAGAGCCAGCAAAGACAGGCTCATCTGCTAGTATAATTATTGCTGTCTCAGACTCCTTGTACCTCTGTGCTACCTTGCGATAGTTTTTCATTGAAAAATTTAAGTGCTCTTCAAACAAAAAGCTATAATGATCTTCTCTTGAGTTAGTTTTCCTTTTAATCTATACATCTCCTAATAATGAATGTTTGAGCTCTAATAACACCATCCTGTTGGCTGTATTTCAAGTAACGGAGGGAGTATGCTTAGCGTCTAGTGGTATTTTCAGCCACTTCCATTTTCCCCAAGACTTTCACAGCCTATCCTCAAAAGGATGCACCTGTGTTTTCTTAAAATTGCTTTTTCCACATGGTTTGTTTTTTTCCTTTTCCTTTCCTGTGACCACCTCCTGGATGCTGTCCCTGCCAGTGTCCATCCCGCGCCTCTGTGGCCAGCACAGGCCTTCGCCAATTGTCTCATAACCCTGCAGAATATGTGGAGAGCAAGCGTTTGTCAGCCACCAGAAAAGGAGTAGCTGGTGTTTTCCCCTAAAATAATCAACACAACATTCTTGTCTTCCCCGAGTAATGTGGGACTGGCACGTGCTCCTTGGAAGAGAGAGCCTTGCCTCACATCATGCTGATTGCTGCAGTGTATGAAATCTCTCCCCTTCTCTGGTGCTATCATCACTCCTTGTTCTAGCCTTTCCCAAGGTGAGTCTTCTGTTCCTGCTTCTAGGCAGACTCATGCATTCATCTCCCAGCTTCTACCTGTATTCTTATTGAGCAGCAATCATTGCAACGGTTGACAGGTTGTATCTTCTTTTTTTCCTTTAATGCCCTAAAGGAATGCCCCAAGTCATGAAACAGTAATTCTCAATGCCTTATAAAGTTAAAGGATATTTGAAGATTAAGATTCTCACAATCAAGAAAATAATAGCACTGGTAAAATCCAGGAATAATTGAAAATGCATGCAGCAGATGCTTTGTAAATTTTTCCTAACTCTCCCACTGGGATACAAAGAAAATTGCCTTTAAAAAAAAAATCTCGTGACACTGTCTTTTGTAATTAGAGCTATTAAGTTGAAATGATAAATAACCATTCAGTGGCTTATTGTAGCCCTTTGCACTGATTTCTTTTGAATAGCAAGAGATCTGAACACATCAAGTGTAGGAAGTTAGACTCCTTTAACCCTGAGGATTGTTTAGAATTAAGTAAATTAGAAAGCAAGGCAACAGGATTCTCTTTCCATCCTTGGAAGGGTCAAATCCATTAAGAAACAAAATGAAACTGATTTGCCAAGGAGGTAAATAATTAAAACCCCACAGGGTATACTCCTGAATGCCAGGCTTTTGAAGCTTTAGTTTTTAAAAATGCACTGCTGGACATTTTGGTGAGGTTAGGTAATAAGCATTTATTATTATTTATCATGTAGTGAGCATTATTTATATTATTTATAATGCTCAGTTGATAAAGGTAATTAAGTAACCTTAAATAGGAGCTTGTATAGAGAATTAGATACTAGAATGATGAGTTGGACCCTGATGATCCTGTCCCTGTAATGTGATGGCGTGTGGAGTAGGTCCTTCTGGCCTGCTGTGGCCCCGGACGGTGAGCGTGGGCTATTCAGATTCCTACTTGTTAGTCCATGTTTCATACAATAGGCAAACCTTGAAAGACTGTTCACTGTGGTTTAGAGCAAAGAGGTGAGTATAAGGAGAGTAAGAGGCATTAAAGCCAGAATCAAGGTTTCCAGTGAAAAGCTAAGAAATGGCTTCTAGCCTTCCAGCTCCTGGGAACACGTTTTCTATGAGGCAACTCCATGAGTCAAATGAGAGCACCTTGTGTGAAAATTTGATAGTAGTTCTCCTTCCAAGGTCAAATGAAAGTTAATGACCATTTGTACACCAGAGAACTAAAATCCCACATTTTACTTCTTTCTCATAATGACAAAAAGAGCAATTTACATTTAAATTGATTTAAATTTAAAGCATAAACACAGAGGTCTCCCTGGGTTTTTGTTTTTAATTTTGATTTTGGTTTTTTGTTTTGGGTTTTTTTTCCCAGTGAACCTTCCCAGCAGGACCCAACTTCCATAAAAAATTTAGTCCAGTCCCTTTCTAGTTCCCCAGCAACGACAGCCTTTTGTTTTCTGTGAAATGACTCTGTTTTCTCCCTCACTGGATTATAACATGACAGCATCTCAGATGCCAGCAACACAATCAGGGCCACTTTATTTAATGATTTAGCGTTTGCATTTGTACAGCTAATTAGCTGGCTGAGGCAACTAATGGGTGTCTTTAATATACTGTCCAGTGGGCAGCCACACCCCCAAGGCTGCCAGCTCCTTTGTTCCTGGGGCTCTGGAGAGTGGGAGCTGCTTTCCAGCTGGATAAGGGAGGAGAGGCAGGGCTGAGAGCCCATTATGCTAGTTACCAGGTGCCCTGAACAGGGTGCGCATCGACTTATAAGGCTATATCGTACCCATTCTGCACATTTAAATAAATTTATGTGATGGGGAGAGAATGCATGGATGGAGGGGAAGGCTGTCCATAATTTGCTTTCTAGAATTTTAATTCTATGATCACTTCTCTGTGTTTTCCTGAGAAACACAATAAGAGCAATCTGCAGATGCTTTAAAATGTTAAATATGAAAATATTTAAGGAAGTATTAAAGACACATAATTTTTTTAAAAAACTATTAATGAAGAATATAATTTCTCTTAGCTACTAAAATGCTGCTTAAGAATAAGACTTCTCATCCTACATGGTTTTTATGAAGTTACAAAATCCTGCAGTCTAAAGAACCTGTCAACATCTAGCCATTCTGGGGATGTAGTCAGGAATTAGGCTACACTAGCTCTGTTACCCATGGTAAATCAGCCTCAGCCTCAGTTTCCTTTTTAATAGAAAAAAAGAAGCCGGGCGTGGTGGCGCATGCCTGTAATCCCAGCACTCGGGAGGCTGAGGCAGGAGGATTGTTGTGAGTTCGAGACCAGCCTGAGCTACAAAGTGAGCTTAAGGCCAGCCTGAACTGTATAGTGAGACCCTGTCTCAAAAAGACAAAAAAAAAAGAAAAGAAAGAAAAAGAAAAAAAGAGATGTGGGCATGGTTGATACCTAAACTGTCACACTGTGCTTGAAGGTCATGTCTGAGGCACCGAGTGCTAGGAAGTTCACAGCTCTCAGTGGTATGTTGCTATTTATTTCTTACAAATACAGGAATAATAATTGCAGATACTTTAGTTTCCATCCCAAACTTTTTTCATTTCATTGACTTTTACTCCATGAAAATCTATACCGCTACCAGGGGACTTTATTGCTGTCATTTGCATTGGTAAGTAAGAACCATCAAGGGAAATCTTTCTCCTGACCCAGCTGTTGTGCAACATTCATCATGTCAACAGTCAAATGTGTAAATAGTCGAGAAAATAGGTCTGTTCTCAGTAAACACATACAGGACACTTAAATACTTAACATTTGAGAATTTATAAATGAGATTTTTCTAAGTGGACAACCAAAGTGGTTCTAGCTGCTTGCATTTTTTCAGAAAGATTATAAAATACTGTATTAATATTGTCATACAGTGATTGAAATGTGGGGTATGAGATTGGTGATGTTTTTACTCTGGAGCCAATGAAGGCATTTATTATGCAATTTCAGGTTAATACCTTTTGATATAAAGTGTTTTTGTTTAGAGTTGTGGAAACATAAAATAATACTAGGTTGTTTTCTGATGAATAGTTGCATCAAAGTTCCTTTTAGACTAAACAAGATTTTTTTTTTCTATATTTTATGGAAGAGTCTACAGGGTGTTGAGGGTCTCACTACTAGATCAGACTCATAGTGATTCTCCTATTTACAGCCTACCAAGTGCTGGGATTACAGGTGCATGCCACCGTCTCCACACTGATTTCCACAGTAGTTGTATCAGTCTGCACTCCCATTAACAGTGGAGGAGTGTTCCTTTTCCCTCACAATCCCTCCAGCATTTGTCATTGGTTGACTTCTTGATGGTAGCTATTCATTCAGGCTAAGATGGAATCTCAGTGTTGTTTTAATTTGCATCTCTCAAATGACCAATCATGTTGAATACTTTTTCATATATTTATTTGCAATTTGTATTATTTCATTTGAGAAATGTATATTTATCTCAAATGCCCATTTTGGATTGGTTCTTTAAATTTTAAGGGTCTGTTTTTTTTAAATTTTTTATATATTTTAGATAGAAGGCCTCTATTAGAGAAGCAGTTGACTATAATTTTTTTCCCAGTTCATGGATTTTCTTTTTACTCTGTTGGTGATTTCTTTTGATGTGCAAAAACTTCAATAAAATGAGATTCCAGCCAGCTGTTGAGTCTTTAAAGTATTCCCCAGGCACTTGAGTTTTTGTTCATGAACTCTCTACCTATCCCTATGTCTTTAAGATTTTTACCTACTTTCTCTTCTAGTAGATTTAGTGTTTCTGTTTTAATGTTTACATCTTTGATTCATTTTGCCTTTAGTACATAATAGTAGGCATGGGTCTAGTTTTAGTCTTCAGCTTGTAGATAACCAGTTTTTCCAGCACCAACAAGGTATACAAAATGCACCCAGCTCCTCACAAAAAGATGGGCCTTAAGCCCCTACAGTCATAAACAGGTAGGTATTTAAATGAGGACCATCAGGGGCTGAGGATGTGGCTCAGTGGTAGAGTTCTTGCCTTGCATGAACAAAGCCTTGGGTTTGATCCTAAGCACCACCAAAAAAATAAAAATACATGAAGGATATTAATAATATATTAGTTCAGTGACATGATTTGTTTTTATTGAGAGCACACACTCCCCAATAACCTTTAAAATAAAATACAGCAGCCACCAACACATTACCACATCAGCTGGGTTTAGGCAACACTGATCCTTCACATGTCAGACAAGGCAGGCATGAAAATTATTGAGAAAATCCAGGGTATTTTATGATAAAGCCATGGTATAGAACATGTTCATCAGTAACCATGGTTGCAAAACAGATGCAATGATGCAGAAGGATCATTGATCTTTAACAAATCTGTAAAATACCTCTTCTCTATTTCCTCACATGCCCTTTCCTGGCATCTTAGCAGCTTCCGTGAGTTCTTCAAGGTTGCACTGATCATGGTAGATATTGCTGGAAGCTCTGTTTGAATGTGCAGTTTTGTCTTATTAATGGAGGAGCTTCTGCACGTCATTGCAAGGGAAACTAAAGTACTACTAATAAGATGTCATAGAGCCATGACCCTGCTTGACTCTCTAAATCGCACTGGAAATGCTAAATGTACTTGACAGGGACACTGGCATTAATAGACTGTCCACCTCTGCAGTGAATACCTTGGAGCTAGAGAGACATGTAATGTATGTAGTAAAGGAGCTACTAGTCGGGGATGCAAGACAGAAATTAAACACATGAAGCAAAGCCAGGAATCACCATGATAATTAATTGTTTCCTGTGGTTTGGCAGTGTGTGTATATAACCCTTGAGAAAATAGGAGCAGCCATCTGCTGTGAGACATTTCTACATACCAAGACATTTCAAAGATAACTTCACTTCTGAAGTTTGTTTATATCTGAGCCTGCACCTTCAAGGGAATCAGTTTTGTGATTCATGAGGAAATGTATCCTTAGAAGTGAGCCTAATGAAAAGAGCTCAGATTAATTTTTCTGGCTCTGTGTCACAGAGCTCTACCTGTGTCATATGTGATCAACAGGTCTCATAAGACCATGCTCAGATCACTCCCTGTGATTCCAAACAGCAAGCCATGATATTTTTTGGATATTGATCCCAGACAAGAGTTAAGAAAAGAGAAGTGGAAAATCTGAGTGGCAGGTCATAAGTAGCACCCCTCTGCTGTACAGCCAAACAGTCATTAAACAGGTAAGTTGTTAAGTGAGGAAGATCTATATGGCAAGCACATCACAGATGAGTTAAAAAAACCAAGCTTCCCTACCCTGTTGTGAGGTGGATGGAGGATCAAGGGAAATGGGGTTGTCAGAAATCCCTGGCTGAGAAGCTTTCCTGTTGACTGACCATAGAGGGGAAGTGGGAGGCATTGTCTTGGTGCCTTTCCTAGCTGGTCCAGATGGGGACTACAGGCTGCTGGGATAATGCCTGAGGCTTTGAGGGACATCTGTAAACAAGCAATATGGAAGAACAACTCTGGCAAAAATAAACTGCCCCTTCTGCCCATTCATTCTTTCATCCAGTGGGATATATGGTATCATTGCTTGTATTTACAGGTGCAGGGACTCTCAGGGAATTCTTGTGGTTCCTTTTTAAGGGAAAGACTTCCACTCTTCTGTCAATGGGAAGGTTTAGCAGTGACATTACTGACAAGTTAGAAACAAAAACTTATATGCATGATGGGAGTGGTGAAATACTAAGTATGGCTTCTAAAATATAGGTTATGTACTATAATGAAGCCTTACTTCGTAGGAATGTTCTGTGCAGATACGTTCCATGCAGATATGACCTGACTCGTATCTGGCTTACAGTACCCAGGGCTAACTGTGTAGCTATGAGAAGCAAATCAAAAGACAGATTTGGTCCTACCTCAGCCACTTGCTGTGAGTTAATGGCTTCCACAGGCTCATTTTCTTACTCTGTGAAATGGAGCTCATGGTACCTGCCCCTGGGGCATGCTGGAGGGAGTAAATGACAGGGCATGAAGCACATGGCTTTGTGCTGGCACTGCTGGGCTCAAAGGTCATTTTGTGTTTTACTAGCTAAGTCTTTCAAAATATAATTCTTGAAAGAAATTGTGTAAAGTAATGGAGTCCAGTAGGATCTTTTCAAGTGAATGAACACTTCACACCATCTGAGAATTGCTGCTCCTCAAAACCTGTACCATATAGTTGCAGCAGATTGGCCTAAATCAGTCACATTATTAGAACATAGCTTTGACAGAAACTACAGCATTTTACCTTCCCAGAGGTGCTGCGGTTAATTGATTTTTGTTCATTAAGATTTTAGGGGGACTGGGGAGATAACTCAGTAGAATTAGTGCCTCCCTGGCAAGTGCGGGGTCCTGAGTTCAATCCCTGGTACTGAAAAAAAATTTTTTTTTAGTTGGATACTGTAGAAGCCATCTTTGTGTTAACATAAAATTTTTTCTGGTCCATTTCTGGCTAAGTATAGGAATAGAATCAGGCTGCTAAAGTCAAATATGATTTACCTCCTGGTAACCCTGGCCAATGGGGTAAATATTTATGCTTTAAAACACCTGGAACAGGATCCTCTTCTGCTCTAGTGACATTATCATTTTTCTCTGTTGAATAACCTTTCCGTTGACTGAACTTATATCAAATCTTCCTCAAAAGAAAACACTGAAGATCTATTAAGATGTGGCAGCAAAAGAAATTTGGAGGGTCTGGCTGTGAGACAAAGGCATGAGAATTGAGATGGAATCCTCTCTGCCTTAGGGCAGGGATAAATCACACAGAGCGGGGCTGTGGTGGGCAGCCCCCTCCTCTCAGTGCCGAAGCTCCTCCATTAAGAGTGGAGTGTGCTGAGCAGGAGGCAGCTGCGGGTGCGCAGGCTCTTCAGCTCATCTGATTGTAATCTCTTCGTGGTTACCGTGCAGTCTGAGTGTGATCTGCTACTGGCACACCCATCCCCAAGTGACGATGAAAGTAATGCATTTCTTTCATGCAGCAACATTGTTATCTGCACTATAGAAATCCATGATTTAAGAGGCATAGACAAGACTAAGAGAAAGGAGCTGGTAAATGCATTTTGAAAATGAGTCATTACAGCTCTAATTATCAGATTGCAGCCCTAGTATTAAATTCAAGTTGGTTCTTGCTCAGATGGTTGGCCATAAACCTCCTGCTTCCTTTGTTGACAGCATTGCTCCTGTTCAATTAATTTTAGGCAGTTTAATCTTTATAGCATGTTTGTGCAGAGAAAGAGTCAGAATTGGGCCAAGGAGATAGCTCAATAGGTAGGATAAGGGTCTGCCTGGCAAGTGAAAGGTCCTGAGTTCAATCCCCAGTACTGCAAAAAAAAAGAAAGAATGAATGAATCAGAATCGAATACCTAACTGCCTCCTCCACTGACTTCCTGTATAATTCTAGTCAGGTTTCTTTCAGGCCTAGTTGTTCCTGCTCTAAAATGATGATGTTAATAGCTCTTAGAACCAGATAAGGACAGGACAAAGCTCATTGGGATAATATATATATATATATATATATATATATATATATATATATATATCCTTATTAAACTCACATTTCCATATGAAGAGTTATAGCTGTCAAAATGTAAATGGAGCCTGCTCTGACTGAGGAATTTTGCCTCTTCTTCTGGAAATGTGTGAGTGCCCATTGTGCTGTATGCAGATTACCAAAGGATACAATCTAAGTGAGCAAAAGCACATCTCAAGGCCTGCCAAGGCAGCCCTACCAACCTGTGGACTGGCTAGTTTTTAGATAGTGATAATTCTGAAAGCAAATCATGCAAGTGGTATTGCTTGGCCTTAGACAAAATGCTTTTATTCATGCAAGTGATTTACCTATTAGTTTGTCAGAAAAATAACTATGAGTCAGAAAAAATAAATACTAAAGTTATCGGAAAATATTTATAACCATGATTTGTCAATTTAAAACTTTAAAAACAAGTGGTTTTTTTAAAGAGTCAGAAAAATAATCAAATGAGATGATTAAAGAAAGGTAAATTACTGAATTCCCAAAATGGTACTCAGCTTTCAATAATAGAAACTCATTCTCTCACTAGCCCAGCTAATTATGTGCAACAGGTATTTAACAATGTTTGTATGGAGACGTATGAAACTATTAAGTCACCCCCGTGGCCACAGACCTCAGTCCAGTCCTGATGAGAGGGATCTGGGAAGAGTGAGCAGGGGATCCTCACAGAGAGTTTATCAGGTGCCAAGGCCATGCATGCTCCCAGCAGTGCCCATTCATTGGAATGGTGGTGGTGTTTCCCTCCCTCACTTCATCTCATACACTAAGAAGTGGGCTCCCAGCTCTTCAGCCTGTTACTCATGCTTGTGTTAGCTTTCTGTTACCATAACAAATATCTGAGTCAGTTAACTTGTGAAAAGGAAAGGTTTGTTGTGGTTCACTGCTTGGGAGTGTTTTCCCATTGGGCCTGTTATGAGGCAGCACCTGGCACAAAGCACACGGAGTGGTGAGCCTGATCCTCACCTGACTGGGCAGTGAAGGCACAAGGGAGAAGCCAGCACCCCACATTCCTTTTTAGAGAGCTATCCTGTACCCTAAATACCTCATTGTAGGTATCCTGCCTCCTAAAGGGCCCACACTGCCTAGCAGTGCCAAGCTAGGGACCAACCCACAAGCAACTTGGGATGACATTGCAGATCCAGGCTCTAGCAAAGCCCAAATAACTTTTGCGCCTTTGTTGCCAGGCCTTCCTCCAGCGTGTCTCTGTTTGTGTCAGTTTACCACCTTGACTGTCCTCCCTTCCCGCCCTCCCTTTCTATTTGTCAGAATCTGTGCTTTCCTCAAAGCTTCCTTGTCATTTGAACTCCCTTTTCCCCAAAGTGGATCTGGCATTCTGTTCTACTTGGATCTCGCTTCTAAGCATGACTGCCCGAGTCAGGGAATCTGGTGGATAAGAACAGTGTCCTGTAGTGAAAGTGGGACAAGAACATGATAGGCCAGGCCTAAGAATATAGAAGGTGTGTGCAGTAAGAGCTTCTGGGCCTGGTGGCCAGCCTTCCTCTTTCAAGGCCAAGCTGAGGCCTCAACCTGCATGCTGGCTGGTGCTGAAGAGAGCTGAACACAGTATCAGAGCTGTCACACACACATTCCTGGGCTAAACCTCAGATCATCGGGACCCTGGGGATGGCACTGTGGGACTTGGGTAGCGTCATCAGTCTCTGGCTCTTTTGTGGGCATAGGCACAGTCACACTCACACTTTGGAAATGCAGCTCAGGCAGCTGCATTGAGAATGGATTGAGGGAGAGAGAGGTTATGACAGTCACCTATCTGGAGGTTAATGAGCCCACAAGCTGTGATAGTGACAAAAGGGCAGAGGCAGTTTAGAAGCAGAAGTGACAGGATTTTA
Source organism: Ctenomys sociabilis (assembly GCA_004027165.1). NCBI lineage: Eukaryota > Metazoa > Chordata > Mammalia > Rodentia > Ctenomyidae > Ctenomys > Ctenomys sociabilis. Next base: position 106,377 of record PVKA01000989.1, read on the forward strand.
AACAAGATTGACATGAGGTCTGAGCAGAAGGACGGCCTGAAGATGCCGAAGTTTCCAGCCATGGTGCTTGGCGATGATCTGATGTCTGATAAAGAGCCCAGGAAGAGAGGTTCTGGAGTGGAGTGAAGGGGATTGCTCTATGTGATCCCGATCTTGAGGTCCTCACTCCTTGTAAAATATATTGCTCCTTCCCAAGGACAGAGTGTCAGCCAGCACCCACCACAGCAGTTTGCACATAGCTGGTGTATCTCACTGTGTGAAACAGAGTGTCCCAGGGATGATGTGGGCTCAGGAAAGAGGGCCTGATCTAAACACAGATTTGGGACTAGCCCACCTGAAAGTTGAAACTATAAGAACTGATAAGATCACCAAGAAAGCTGCAAGGAGAGAAAAAGAGCCCTGGGAAAACGGGCATTGTCAGGGCATTTGAAGATGATAAGATACAGGAAGGAGCCTTGTAAGTCTACAGACTCAGCTTCAGCTGACAGCTGGAGTAGCTGAGGGCCTAAAGAGCTTCTGAGGGTAGTGAGGCTGGAGTCCCAGATTGGTGGAGTTCCTAGAAGAGTTCTGTGGTCTGGACAGATCAGGTTATAAAGCCACATGAAGTGACTGAGTAGTGAATACTGTCCTCTACATTTCAAATTTCAGTGCCAAACAAACACAGTGATGAGGTGAAAGGCTGCAACTACTTTTTTGTTTCTTTAAAAAAAAAAAAACCTCAAGGGAATTCAGCATTCAGCAGCACGTGCGCTCTATGTGGGTAACAACAGCATGTCCTCCCTGGCCGGCTGCTCCGCATGCTGCTCCCCTGACCTCTCCCTGTGGTGCACTTCCGGCTGAGCATTCATGGCATGCTGTGGAGGGGCCTCGTAAGATAAATATTATGACCCCTCGCCCTCTCCAGGATGGTACAAAAAACCCAGCTGATTATTTACATAGGGAGGGGCTGCACACTGCCTCCTGTGGCCTGGGGACAGGCTGTGCTTTCCTAGCGTTTTCACCTCCAAAATCCACAGAGCACATAAAAGAGCCCAAGGGGGTATACATGACACCCGCATTTGAGAAAGATGTCAGTTGTGATCCATTGTAACATTAATTTTTTTCTAATCATTCCTTTAAATTTTATTATATTTGAGTAACAAAAATTGAAATCCTAGCTAAGATTTGTATAAGGATTTGATGACATGCATTTTTGCCAGCATTTATTCTGCTCCCCTCAACTGAGGTGGAAAGGTGCTGTCACAGATATTACATATACTCATACCTGAAGGATAGGACAGGCTGCTTCACTGTCTTGGCCTGTCTCCTCATCTGTAAAATGGGGTGACGGCACCCAACTCTGCAGGTTTGATGTCAGAAGACCATTTGTAAGAGGACTTTCTCAGGCCTACCACAGTGTTGTATGCCTAGAATCTCAGCACTCTGGGAAGCTGTGGCAGAAGGGTCACAAATTTGAGTCCAGCCTGGGCTACTTAGTGAAGAAGTGAGGCCCTGTTTCAAAAAATAATAATGATTTTTCAGACACTGCGAGATATGCAGTAGAAAACCCTGGGTTTAATCCCTAGAACTGGAAATAAAAATGTTGCAGCGGTAAAAAGATGATATAGTATTGCCAAAACTTACATTCCTGGTAAAGGTCCTAAATTTTCTGATCAAGATTATGGGGCCACAAAACAATGTGATTGATGACATACTGTGTGCCTAAGGAGAGTCACATGAAGAAAGGGCATTTTCTCAGACTTTCACAGAGAGCAAATTGGTCAAGCAATGGCCATGACTCATCCACATGGCTGACACTGACAAGGGATCTGCAAACTGGGTACAGGGCTATAGGATAAATCCTAAGAGGACTTGACTGACCTTATCAGATACAAAAGTTGCATTTCTTGTTATATAGGTCTTGCTTTATCTTGGTCTTAACCATCCAGAAGAAAAGTATAAAAACAAGTTATAAAAAGTAAAGCCATATTAATATGCTGAGCTGTAAAAGGCTAAGGTCAACAGCTTCTGACATTGCCAGTCCTAAAGATAACCCACTACTATTATGGACAACTGGACTATATTGGATTATTTTGCTTAATTCACACACCTACAATGTTTGGATGGCAGTGGAATACCCATTGTTCAGTGGAAGGCTGAACAATAAAAGGGGATACAAAGAAAGGACCATTTTGTATCTGTATATACAAAATAGTTGAGATAAATATACAACTACTTTCTCTTAATTCATTGAGAAGAAGGATTTGCACCAATAGTATTTGGACAGAATCTCATGTCTGTATCTTGTACTATGAATAACTACTAAGAAGATAACAGTGTGTGATGTATTAATTATTGAAACTGACCTGTTAATTGGTTTTAAAACTGTCTCATTGCTGTTTCTCAATAAAATTAATTTTAAAAAAGTTCCTGACAAAGTATCTGAGAAATTATTTTTCTTAATTATATTTTCTGATTTCTCACCATAGAGATTTGAAACACTAAATTTCTTAGGGGACTTGACTGACCTTATCAGATACAATTTATGTGTCATAAATTGGCTTGTAAGCTTTTTGTTTAAGTTTGTTTGGTTTTTTGTTTGTTTGTTTTTGTGTTTTTGGGTCGGGGTTTCACTGTGTAGTTCAGATTGACCTTGAACTCACTTTGTAACCCAGGCTGGCCTTGAACTCCCAGTGATCCTTCTGCCTCAGCCTCCTAAGTGCTGGAATTATTGGTATGCACCATAATACCTGGCTAAAAGGTTGATTTTTAAACAATGATTCCAACTTTTGTGCATCATACTCATTATTACTCATTGTATTTTTTTTTTTTTTTGTTATTGTGGCTCTTATCTTTACAAAATTGACCAGCAGAAATTAAGTAATTAACTAAGCATCAGTTCCCTTTTTAAAGTAATATCATTAATAGAGTTACTGGGAGAGTTTTGTAGCACTCTTGCTAGTAAGTGGGGAGAGAGAAAACTTGTCTTCCTAAGGCAAGAAGAAAGTGACATTAAGCCAAGCCTTGAGGAGGTTGTCTGCTGTAACTCCATTGGTTAACTTACAAATAGATGCACTTAAACTAGCTGCTGTTCCATGAATTGATGCTAATTAATCCACATATATTCTTAGTTCTCTTGTGAGCTCTTACGTGCACTATCCAAAATCCAGATTGTATACTTATACTTTGTTATGGTAAGTTATTTTTGAAGGGCAATTCTTGCTTTTCAGTCCTGTGCCTGGAGAGATAAGGGGATGGTTTATGTTGGCAGAGAGGCTTGTAGCCTCCCAGAGCCCAGAAGCTGTCATTCCTGTGTACGTGTCCTGCTGGAGGGAACTGTCCCAGAGTCAATATTTGTATAGGAACATTCTCCTATCCTATCCTCATTTGATCAGATAAAAGAAAAATTAAACTCACAAATCTAGATAACTGCTTGGTCTTCCCCTTACAGCGTGACCCTCTGAGCAGGAAGCTTGAAGAGAGAAGCTGTGTGCTGATTTATTCCTTGACATTAATTTGTGTATGAAGGGTCAGAAAACTGTTTCTTTTTAATCCTACTGTGGTCTTCGCACGTGTGACTTCCATGAGGTGGTCATAAATGCTTGCACATCCACATTGGTAGAATGTATCCTCAGAGTTATGATTTTTTTCAGTATTTCCAAGAAAATAATATTTGTGTGTTGAAAGACGACACTCTCTTCACTCTGTCATCGGGGCGCTGAGCTCAAGAGACTGTGAGAGTCTGTGCTGTGCAGGTCGGATAGGCTGTGGGGCGCCTTTGCCACGCCCCTTGGGTTGGGTTTCTAATTCTTACTCTGTGAAGTATAATTCCAGAACACATATTTTGCAATCATCAAAGATGTGGCAATCTAAGTAGCATTTCCAGGCTAAGGGTATAGTTTGGTGGGAGGGTGTGTGCATAGTGGGTAGGAGGCCCCCCTTCAGTCCCCAGCACTCAGAATGAATGAAAGTGAATGGAGCACGCTGATATGGATGAGCTAGACAACACACTGTCTTGTTTTGACTGCTCATTTATTTCTCTTTTAATTTTATTTCAGTATGTTCAGTACATCTCAAAAGGTAGTGCTAACTCTCAGTCCTAAAATGACTATTTATAGTTCCAAATGTTCTGTGTTCTAGTTAAGGTGACACAAAGAAATGCCAATATTGCTGTGTCACTGAGCTTTCCCATGTTGGAACCTGGAGCCTGGCACCCGCGCCATGGAGAAGCAGCGGCTTCCTTGGCTCACAGGGGCAGCTGCCTCCAAGGCAGGCACAGCATGGCCCAAGAGTGTGGTGGGGAAAGCTGATCAGTTGGTGGCAGCTCGGATGCAGAGGACGCAGAGCAGAGAAAATGTGCCAAGGAGGAAGGAGCGGTGGCCCTGTGTAGCACCTAGGGCCACCCAGAAGTGTGCTTTCCTAGTTCCCTAGTCAGCCACGGCTGACCTTCTGGAGACGAGGGCCCATGCTGCTGCCTCAGACCCACACATGTATCACACAGTGCCAGCACTGCCCTTCAGCCTGAATAATGAAGCTTTGGCTTAGGAAAAACAACTCATACTTGAACACCTTTTGTCTTAAAAGAAAACCAAGCACGCACTTGCCATGAGCTCTCCACCCCGGCCCTGTGTGCCTCCCAGGCCAGACATGTTACCAGTTAAGATTCACCATTACAAACCCAGATCATTCTTGCTTCAAATCAAAAGCATGAACTTCATAGAGTATAGATAAAAGCATAAAAATAGTTTTTCATTCTTCGTAGACATTAAAATTTTAAACATCAAAAACTCAAGTAAAGCACGAGTGCCGAAGTACAGTTGGTCTGCGTGTGAAGTGATCCTCACTGCTGTATTCATAGCTTACGCTCCTGGGTGGGACTTCTTGCATTATTCCCATGGGGTGAATATAACTCCTTATTTCTATAGCCTACTGCACTTTTAAATGGAGTTTAGGATGTTATGCTAGATTTTATTTTTCCCTTTATATTCTTGCCTGTGGTTTTTCAGAGAAAACATACGTGTTTTTCTTAAGTTTCCTCCTGAGGGCAGCAGGGGACCCCCTTTGAACAAACATGAATAGAACTTTTTGCTGAAAACAAGGAAAGCTTCTGCCCACTTCTGCTGTTCCTACCTTGCCTAGAGATGTTCAGGTGGTAGGAATTATCCTATTTATCTGGCAAGTTTAACAGAAGAATTTACCTCCACCTCTCATAAGTAGTTACAAAAGAAGCAGCTTATTATTGAAGTGAGTGTCATCAAGTGGTGTCATGCTGGTCACTTGGGGATGAATTGTTTGTCCCACTTAGCATTTGCAGGCGTACTGTGTGCATAGCACTTCCATGGTAAGCACTGCACAGCAGGCATAAAAGCCATTCAGAAACAAAAGGCACATGGAGTGATATTCTAAAAACTATACCACAGAGAGCAGAGTATTTAAAAGGACACAAAATAATGCAATGTGAATGCATGAGATCAGCTGGTGAAGTCACCCTTAGCCAGATGGGTATGCAAGGGCTTGCTTTTTGGTGAAGAGAGCAGAAAGGATAAGAAGTCCTGTGATAGAACAACTTAACTACTGTTTCAGGTACTCGTCTCTCATTGCTGGGACAAAATACCCAGTACCCAAAATAAAGGAGGGAAAGGTTTGTTTAGCTCACAGATATTGGCAGTCTCAGTCTATTCTCAGCTAGTTCCAAGGCAGAGTGGCACATGGCTGCACAGAGCAGCTGTCCATGGTGGCAGCAAAGAACAGAGAGAGTGGTAGCAGCTCAGGCAGCTAGCAAGCCTCTCTCCCCTCCTTATGTTGTAATGCAGATTGCCCACCCCAGGCCAGGGTGTGGCACATACCCTGCAGTCCCAGCATTGGAGTAAGAATGGGTCACAAACTTGTGGCACCGCACCATGACTGCATGAGGCTCTGTGGGGACAACTGGACACAAACCATTAACAGCTACTTTAGCTGCTTTATTTGTGGCTAGGACACAATACTTGAGACCCACAACTTAAAGGAGGAAAGATTTATTTAGCTGACAGTTTGTAGAGGTTTCAACCCATAATCTGCTGAACCCCAAGGCAGGGCAGCAGGCAGAAAGACCTGGCAGGAGAGAATTGCTCATTGCATGGAAGGCAGAAACAGACAGAAGGAGCAAGGGAGGAGGAGAGAGAGACCCTTGAGCCCATGTCCCCAGTGACCCGCCCCTTCTGGAAGCTTCACCTTTCCACATCACATTTAGCTCTCAGCAGTGGACTAACCCACTGTGTACCACAAACCCACATCCATTCACCTCTGCAAGCCCCACCTATGAGTACATGCAGCTTTAGGTAGATGTCTAGATACTTACTGTAAGATGGAGACTGGAATAAACTAACTTAGGAATCATCATTTATTGCTGCTTCCCTCTCACTGTCCCTTCCCCCTCACCCTGCATCCAGGTCATTGGCAAACTGTGCATATTTTATCTAAAAAAAAAAAATAGACAGTTCAAGCCAGACACAGTGATGCATCTGGTAACCCTAGTACTATGGGAGACTGAGGAAGGATTACAAATTTGACACTAGCCTGGGTAACTTAGCAATGTAGGGAGACCTTGTCTCAAAAAAATGTGTTAAGTTAAAGCATGAAAGCTCTCAGTTCCATCTCAGTCGCCCTCAGCCACCAACACCAAGCACCACTCAAGTCCCTGTTGCGCTTCTGTTCATCACTGCCTCATACTCCGCACTGTCATCCTGGGCAGGTCAGCATCAGCATCCCTGGACCTGTCCTCGGCTTCCACTTGCTTCTCCCCAGCCTGATGTTCACAAAAAAACAAGAAAGCGCTTTTGAACAGATACATCCAGTTACTAACTTAGAATTCATAACTTAGAATTAATAATTTCCCTGTGTTCTTAGGCTCAAACCTGAATTGATCGTGGTTCATACCTGGCTTGTCATGTGTCCCCGTCTCATGCCATTGGCAGCCCCATCTCTGCCTTCAGGTCTGGGTCCAGCTAGCACATCTTCAGAGAAGCACGAACGCAGCCAGCTCTACAGTGACATTTCCGAGTTGATCTTCTGCCATTGCCCTCTTTAATTTTTTAAGGTCCTTAATGGTGACTTTTAATTTCATTTTATTTTTTCACCAACTGTTAGTGGTAATAGTTGTTGTTACTAATTGCTTCCTCAGGGAATATGTGTACTTTGTGGGGCTTACACATCTCACAGGAGAAATAACCCCAATGCAGGGCACATCCTTCTGTGGCTGCCAGATGTGGTCAAAATGGAAGAGCATGTCATGTATAGAGAAGGCCTTCCAGTCGTCATGCCGGGAGCAGTTGCTTGAAATTTTGTGGTTGCGTGTCAGTGTGAAGATGGAGATTCCAGAAGCCAGAGAATTAGAGGAAACCCTTCAGTGATGAGCAGAAATTCAGACTTACTAAGATAAGCAAAACATGAGCCAAGGCCTGGCGCTTGTTTCTGTGCTCTTGGGGACTAACAGTTTTAGCAGTTGTGCTCAGGCTGGATTAGATAAGGAAGAGGCCTGAGGCAAGGCCTTTGGGGAGAGGTCATTGCAGCAGGGCAGACAAGGCCATAAGAATTTGGATAGGAAGATGTTGGGGAAGGGAGAGATGAATTCAGACTCCACAGTCTGGATTCTTTTGTGTAACAATGTAGCAAACAACTGAGTGATAAGATGCTATGTTTCCTTTATTATATGACATGTACACTGCCAGCCAGCAAGCCACACTTGTAACAGTGCTTCCTCACTGGTTGTGGTGGCCCACACTTGTAATCCCAGCCCTTGGGAGGCTGAAGCAGGAGGATCATGAGTTTGAGACAAGCCTGGACTACAAAGTAAGCTCAAGGCCAGCCTAAACTACATAGTGAGACACTTTCTCAAAAAAATTTTTAGGGGCCAGGGAGATGGTTCAGTGGAAAAACTGCTTCCCTGGCAAGTGCAAGGAAGTTCAATCCCCGGTTCCGCCAAAATAAAAAAAAAAAAAGAAAAAAAATTTAAAGAAGTACTTCCTTAATTGAAGGGAATAGAATACTCTAACCACCAGATTTCCCTTGACAACCTACAACACTGCTACAGTGATGTCAGTGTGGGTATAAGTGGAGAAGAATTGAGATTAAATTTTCCCTCTGCCATCGATGTACTGGATGAAATAATGAAAATGAATGACACGTGGTGCTATGAAAAATCTTAACTTTTTATTCAAATGTTGAAAAATGATGCTATTTTTTACATTTTATGAGTCTGACATATTTTTCTGCCAAATTGCCAACTCAAAGAAAATTGTGTAAAGCATTTTTCTCATGATGCTACGTTTAAATTTTTTTTAAAGCTCTTGAGCAAGATGATGATGACGACAGTGGCAAACATGTACCTGGAACAGAAGCTGACAGCGCTACAGATTCTCAGGTATAGTGATAGCGTTATTTTTCTCTGTGTTGAGAACTATGGGTAACCTGGCTGTTTGCAGATCATATAGGATTTTTACCTTTCATGCTCTATAACAAGTCATATAGGGCTGGCGAGATAGCTCAGTGGACTAAGCACCTGCCTAGCAAGCAAAAGGATGGGGGTTCAATCCCCAGGACCAGACCACATGTTGTGTTGGCCACCAAAACTGGGTGTGGGGCCACATGCCTGTAATCCCAGCACTTGGGGAGGCTGAGACAGGAGGATCACTAGGGAGCTCCATAGGGAGACCCTACACCAAATACATGCATACATACATACATACATACATACATACATACATAAATGATTTTTAAAAATTAAAGAACAATTCATATTAGTGGAAATAGAATGCTTAGTTTTGCTATCAAGACAAATCAGAAGGAAGGCCTTCATTGCTAGTCATCTTTCTAGGAGGACCCTTATCTGAGGTTTTGCTTTCTCCAGTTTCAGTTACACACTGTCTGAAGACATTAAGTTGAAAAGTCCAGAAATCAATAAGTCAGAAGTTTTAAATCTTGTGCAAAGTATAAAAAGCCTGAAGCAGTCTTTTCCTGTCCCACCCAGGATGCGTTCCTTTCCTTTGCCCCTGCTGTATCGGTGCTGTATGTGCTACCTGCTCCTCAGTCACATAGAAATTGTCCCAGTGATCCCATCTGCTGTCAGGGTGATGCAGGGCTGCGTTCAAGTGACCTTACATACAAGTGCCTGCTACAGTACCTGCCTCCCTCAGTTCATCACAGGCACTGGATCTCTCATGTTGTCAGAAGAAAAAGTGTAAATAGACTACAAGAAGAACTTTTGGGAAAGATCACATTCATATAACTTTTATGTTGTAATTTATTTTTATTGTTCATCTCTTACTCTGCCTGTTTATAGAGTTGATCCCAGATGTGTGTACCTATGCATAGGAAAGACAGTATAAAGGGGATTTGGCGCCACCCGTGGTTTCTGGCACCCAGCGGTGGTCTGGGGATGTGTCCCTCGTAGGTAAAAAGGGACTACTGTGTAGTTTGATTCTTGGGGGTGTAGAGTGAGAAAGAATCCTTGAGGAAAAAACAGAAACAGAAAGTGAAGAACTGGCAGGAGAGGCCACCCTCAGGCAGAGGAGAACAGGAGCTGACAGCACCAGCGGCTGAGGTTGGTTAGGCAGGAGTGCCTCACCTTTCTAAGACTGTGCTGTCCCCTGATAGCTAAATTGTGGCATGGATGGGCTGTTAGTGACAGTGTAACCTCCAAATACTGTTGTGGTATAAATACTGTGGCTATGCTCATACTACTGCCTGTTAACTAGATATAAAAGTGGAGTATTTGAAGCCTTTTAGCCTGTGTCTCAGTTACTGTTCTCTCGTTGCTGGGACAAATATCCAACACCCAAAATGAAGGGAGGAAAGGTTTATTTAGCTCACAGTTACTGAAGATTTCAGTCCATACTCAGCCGGCTCCAAGGCAGAGGGGCAGCTGGCAGAGGACAGCAGTTCATGGTGGTGGAAGACAGCAAAACAACAAGAGCAAAGGGAGAAGTAACAGCAACCATGGCAACAGAGAGCAAGTCTGTCTCCCTTATGTTCCCTTCAGGCTGTCTGCCCCAGGCTGGGTGCAGTACTCAGCCAATCCCAGCAGCACTCACACCTATAATCCCCGTGGATCATGAGTTAATCACAAACTCAAGAAGTCCACCCCATGATGGCATGAGGCTTTGGGAGGACAACTAGTGACATACCGTAACAGCCCAGTTGACCTATTGTACTTTATCTTAAAGGTTCTAAGCCTGTTGGTTCTGGTCAAAACAATCACATAAACTTTCTCAGTCAAGATTGCACATGATAGCTAGGCAAGATGGCTCACACCTTAGTGGGAGGCTAAGGCAGAAGGATTTGGAGCCCAGCCTAGGCAACATAGGGACTAGCAAGATCTTGTCTCCAAATAAAATTAAAGAATTTAGGGGCCAGGAGATAGCTCAATAGAATAAGTGTTTCCCTGGCAAGCTCAAGGGCCTGAGTTCAATCCCTGGTTCTGCAAAAAAAAAGAATTTAAAAGCATTGAGGATGTAGCTCAGTGCAAAGGGCTTGGGCTAAATCCCTAGTATCGCCACTATAAGAAGGAAGGGTATAGAGAGAGAGGATTGTAATGTTTTAACAAATATATGTTGTTTTGCTGGTGTGACACTAATAAGATGCTACACAGCCTGAACTGCATAGTGAGACCTTGTCTCAAAAAGACAAAAAAATGAAGATGCTACAGTTTATATGTAGATTCTCTTGAAATTGTACTTTAACCTTGCACAAAGATTTCCCTAACTCTGTGTACTTGCTACTTTCTCAAAGATTTCTTAAACCATTGGCCTATTGGTGGTGTGTTTCAAAACTTAAACTATTATCTTTTATTTTGAACTTTTACCCTGTGAACAAAAACCTGTTAGGATGCAGCTTTACTTCTCAGAAGGATCCTCAGATCTTACTCTTGGGATTTGGAGATTTTATTCAGCAACAATAATATGACCATCCACGTCTAGAATATGTAGAAGAACAAAACCATGAATCTGGTCATCAGTAATTCCAGTTCAACAGTGGAAAGTTAAGAGCCGAGGTCATGGGGTGGAGTTATTGTTAGTGGCGAAGGCCAAGGCTGTGTGGGAAGGAAGGCGACCATCGCCTCCTGTGCTGTTTGTGAGACAGCTCAATCTGCTGCCCCATCTGCAAGGGCCCCTGTGACTTCACAGTTTCACCTATCTGAACAGCCTAGGTGCAATCAATAGTTCTAGTCAGATGAGGTAAATTTAAAGATGACTTTCAGAACTTTGCCATCAGATTGTTGAACAGAATGAGAAATAAATGTGTGTGCCCATGGACATGTCTATTGCGCATAATTTACACGTATGGTTTATATGTTTGATGTTTCATGTATATAATTTATTAAGCACCTATATGCCAGATTCCACAGTATTTCAAATTACTGCCTTTTGCACTGGAACGTGTCTTAAGCAATTTAAGGGGGCCTCCTCTCATTCTTCTACTTGGTGCATGGTAAAATGTAGCACTGTGGGAAGAATTGTTCCTGGGCTGTTGGAAACTTTAGGTGTAAAGAGGGTTAGGGTGGCCACTGACTCCAGTGCACCTTACTGTGCAAACATTCCCCCTGCCCCCAAGAACTTGAGTCTCTCCTTGTCCATTGGCTTCTTGCTTCCTTTTCTCTGATTTATGCGGTGACGTGTGGACAGGGTGAAGAGTGTTCAGACGTAGGCTTGCATTCCCACACAGCTTCTGCCTTCGAGCAAATCTCTTTAGGGCTATGAACCTGTGAGGTCTAGTGGGGGATACCCACCTCTTTGTCACCATGGTGTCCCTGCTGTGCTAAGAACTTCCTGGCATGCATTAGTTTTATCTCTCTGAAATGGAGATAGGAATTTGTCTTGAAGCTGAAATACAATATAAAAAATCACCCACAAGACTGACAGCGTTGCTCATTGTAAGATACTTGCCTAGCACACACACGAGCCCCTGGGCTTGGTCCTCCACCCCAGAAAACACACATGGATATACACATGCACACATGCGTGTGCACTCCTGGCACCCACAAGGATGTATGGCGTGAGTTAAGAGGACTGCGCTGCCTTGGGGAGGTAGCTCTACCACGCCCCCATATTCTTTTGCTTATGGCAGCATTGAGCACCAGCACGTAGCACTCCAGACACTCTGGCCTCTCTTCTGAACTCTTTTTGTTCCTGTGCTGAAGCCTCCCAGCCAACCCTGCAAGGTGGACTTGCATGGTTACCCCATTTTCTAGATGAGCTGGAAGGAAGGGGACTGGGTTCCACACCAGTGGAGCCTAGCTTCTGCACGCTCGCTCTTCAGCACCCTGCAGACTTCTTTTCTAAATAAGACTTTTGAGATGAGGATAATTGGTGGGTGGTTATAAATAGTAAATGACTGCCTGGGAAGCCATTAGGATACTGCTCAGTACATGCTACACTGTAAACATTGTTACCCTCCATCGTTTATCGTCAGTGTCATCCTGGTCTCTAACAGGCAGGGATGCGTTCCTGCTCTCTGCAGTTATGATATTATCTCCTAAACGAAACATCCCAGACCCTTCACTCTTTATATCTGACTAAAGGATCAAAGAATCTGCAAAAAGTAGCTCTATTTTCCCAGTATTTAATGAGATATGTGGTGAGTAATTTCAAACTTATTGAACTTGGAGATTCTTTGATTCAGGTATTAATTGACTACAAGGTTGTTATTTTCATAGCCTCCTACCCCCATTGGATTTTGATGGTGGATTTTTGTTTTGGTTTGGTTTTTGTTTGTTTGACATAGGGTCTCACTGTGTAGTGCAAGCTGCCTTGAACTCACATAGCCCAAGCTAGCTTCCAACCTGCAGCGGTCCTCTTGCCTCAGCGTACTGAGTGCTGGGGTTACAGTTATACACCACCATGCCAGCATCCTATCCCTCATTTGAATCAATCATTTTAATATTAGGTGATACTGATGATAAATTATACCAAATGATTGTCAAATTTCTGAAAATTTATCAGTGTATATTGAAGTATACTTCATGTGTATGTGTGTGCATTCTCTACCACTGAGCTACATACCGTACCTGCTTTAATCTTTTATGTTGAGGGCCCAGGGAGATGGCTCAGTAGAATGAGCACTTGCCTGGGAAGCACAAGGGACTGAGTTCAATCCCTGGTTCTGCCAAAAAAAGGAAAAAAATCTTTTAGGTTGAAACAGGATCTCATTCAGTTGTCCAAGTGGGACTAAGAATTGCATTCCTCCTGCCTCAGCCTCCCCGAGTGTTGAGTTCATAGACATACACTGTATGACGATGCCTGACCCAACATGTACTTTTCTTTTCTTTTAAATCCCTATCTCAGTTACTCTTCTATCATTGCTGGGACAAAATATCTGACACCCAAAATTAAGAAAGGACAGGTCTATTTAACTCACAGTTGGTGGAGGTTTCAGTCTATATTTGGCTTACTCCAAAGCAGAATGGCACATGGCAGAGAGCAGCAGTTCATGGCAGTGGAAAACAGCAAAGAGGAAGAGCAAATGGGGGGAGCAGCAGAAACAATGGCCACAGAGAGGAAGGCTGTCTCCCTTAAGTTGCATGCAGACTATGGGCCCCAGGCTGGGTGTAGCACTCACATCCATAATCCCAGCACTGGATTATGAATTAATCGCAAACTCCCAGGAGGCTTTGGGGGTATAACTAGACATAAACCATAACAATCCCAAAGAAAGTTTTGATGTGAGACTGTCATAGGGAACAGATGATCTTTCAAAATATTTTATTTTGGAATTTATTAGTTTGCTGCTTCTCCGTGTGTACTGTAATTCTGTAAGAATAGATTTAAGATGTATTTGAGGAAGATCATAATCTGTGTTCTCAGTGGAACTGGTGTCTGCCTCTTCCTGTGTTTGCAGTGTGCTCCAGCCAGAGGAAGGACAGTACCAGATGGGGCTGGGAGCAGGAAAAGGCTAGCACCAGAAATTCCACAGAGGAGGGAGGCTTGTAGGGTATCCCCTGCCTTCCTGGACCACGGGGCTGGGGAGTCCCTGGGTGGCGGTTAAGGCTGCCCGCCCCCAGCCCTCCCTTTCTGTCAGGTGCTTGTCTCACCGAGGTGCTTTGTAGTCCTCTCTCCCTGACCAAAACATGTAGTTTTCTGTCCTAACCACAGACAGAGTTTTCATAGTTTTCTCCCTGAAGGAATTTGAGAAAATAAATATGTGGTGGCCTAAAATTATCTTTTATTAAAAAAATAACAAGGAATGTGAACATCATGTGCTGCAAACATGTACCCAAAAAAAGGGGGGAGTCATGAAACAGAGGGAGGGGAGAGAGAGGAGGGCCAGGAGATGAAGGAGGAGTAAGACACATTATGCCAGGGTCAGGGTGGGGCAGGGCAAGCCTGTGATCCCAGCACTTGGAGGCTGAGGCAGGAGGATCATTGCAAGTTCAAGCCTGGGCTACAAAGTGAGCGCAAAGCAAGCCTGAACTGCAGAGTGGAACCCTGTCTCAAAAAGAACAAAAGATTTTTTAAGAATCTAAAACGTATTATATATATGCAGCCCTTTTATACAAGGAATGAACCCATTATATACTACACACATGCACTAATAAAAATAACATAAAACTATGACCCATCTTCTGAACTTTCATAAGAAGAATTCTTAATATTTTCTACTTTGGAAATAAGCACATAATATGCAGTTCAGTAATATATTACCCTAACCCAGTGTTTTGTCACTTTTATTTTCAGGAGCAAAAACTAAAATTTTATTTAGTGAATCTCAGGGCTTCATTTTTAATGGGACAAATATATTATGTAGGAATCAGTCAGGCTTTATTTGAATACCCTGACTTTGGGCTGAGCAACCTTTGCGTGTTTGAACAGCCTTCTGTTCCTGCCAGGGCAGGCTCGTGGGAGATGCACTCTGTCTGCCTGGTTGTCCTTTTCTGGGAGGAAGTTTGGCATATTTTACCAAGATGTTTTAGAAAAAGTGATCCTTAAAGATAACGCGTACAATATTTTCAGGCTTGTAAGTATGCAGTTGCACCTTTGCCACAGAAGAATTGCTCATTTGTCATCCACGTGTTCCTTCCTGAGGGAATCCCGTCCATATTTCATCTTTACAGCGCAGGGCATGGGCCCAGTGTCTCACGACTCCCTTTGTGGAGGAGACAGGCCTTTCCCCTGACATTCACCACATTTCTCTTCTCAGATGATGAACGTATGAAGAGCTTCAATTATACATTACAGAGAATTTTTTTTTTTCAAAACAGATCCTAACGTAAGGCTTTGAAACAATTTTTCTGATGGCTACACATTAATCTTTTAGTTTTTTCTGACTTCACAGTGTTAGGTAAGCTGCTTATAATTAATTTCACATAGTTAAATTAAATAGACTAAGAATATGAAGGCCTAGATCAAGGGCTGGTGGTTATCTTGCTTCTACTGACATAAAACTCCCAAAATATATTATTAAATTCATGGATTTCTTTTTTTTTTTTTCTTTCTTTCTTTCTGTCTTTCTCTCTTTGTCTCTCTCTTTTTTTTTTTTTTTTTTTTTTTTTTTTTTTTTTTTTTTTTTTTTTTTTTTTTTTTTTTTTTTTTTTTTTTTTTTTTTTTTTTTTTTTTTTTTTTTTTTTTTTTTTTTTTTTTTCAGTACTGGGCATCAACCTCAGGAGCTTGTACTTGCCAGAAACTCATGGATTTCTTGAATTAAATGATTAAATTGTGGAGCTATGAAAGGAACCCTAGAGAACATCTGGTTTAGTACAGTATTTCTAAAGAACACTGCCTTATCTAGGGGGCCTGGGAGATAGCTCAATGGTGAAACACCTGCCTGGCAAGCATAAGATCCTGAGTTTGATCCCCAGCATGAAAAAAATATAAAACTAAACTACCTAGGATTTGTGGGCTTCTCTCAGGTTGGAAGTTCAGCAGGGCATAAAGTAGCACCCATAACCCTTATTCCAAAGATGTTTGGGTGGTAGTTTTATAAAAAGGTCTATAGGATTTATTATCTCCCAAAAGAGAATCCAAATAGTACATCTAGAAATTATGCAGGAACCAAAAAGTCAAGGCAGAAGTATTTCTTGTTTAAGTAGAAGTTGTAAAGTGAATACAGAATAACTGACCTAAAGCCCACTGTTAAAAAGAGTAGCATTTTGTGTTTAAAATACCAATTTATTTTGTATACCCAAGTATCTGGTTTGAATAAACCTCTTTCCTCCTGGAAGAAAAGTCCTCAGTTAGGATCCTAATTATGAGGAGAAGAATATTTTGAGTTCTTTACAAACTTGTGTTATACAGAAAGAAAATAATAGCTAACTCCCCCTCAGTGGCCTCTTCTCAGGCCCAGCATTTTATGGCTGATGCTTTTATCAGTTGTTGAAAACTCCACGTGGGCCCTGTGGCTGGTGGGTAAAGATGTCTCCACAGCAGGATCCTAGGCAGCTCAACCACACTGCTTTGGAGGCCAAGTGGTGAGAGCAGATGCAGGCTCCATCGTGTGCCAGGACCGCTGGCTTCACAGTGCTCACCTAGAAACAGGCCTAGCAGGGGCTCGCTCTACCCATCCCCTCTGTCATTGGAGGACCACACCAGGTGACCGAGAGAGAGATGGACTAGGTTGTCATGGTGCTGACTAAACCAACAGGACCCAAGTGGGAGGGCCCTAGTATCCTCTCTCCAGGAGCCAGATGATGTCTTAAACACTTAAAGATGACCTGGAAGGAGAGGAAAGAAATCTTAGACTTAGGCGTAATGAGTTTTCCAGATAACAAATTGATTCCTTTTATAGAAGATGTGATTGACATACATGGTGAATAATTACATTTTAAAAATGTATTACAGTAAAAATTACATTTCCATTCATCTACCTCAGTGTACTCCCTCTTGCTTCAAATAGCCTTAGGCCATCCTTTCTGGCATGTTCTGAAGCAGTTTTTGGAGTCCTCTTTCATGGGTATCTTCATGAGGTGTGACCATAAACACAGTGAATGCCGTTACCAAGCACCATCCTAGGGAAAGATAGATTCATAACAATGTGAGGACAAGGCAGGAAGATCTGCAAGAGTTTGAGGCCAGCCTGGGCTACATAAGCGAGTTTGTGGTCAGGCTGAAGAACATGGCAAGACCCTGCTTCAAAAAAAATAAAGTTTCAGAATAGTGTTTCATGTGATCTAGCTGGCTGTCTAGCAGTGTCTTAAGATAAACTGGGATCCCTGTCCAAAGCCACTTCAGAAAGGAACTGGAAAACTGCTTGTGAAGGATGTTGTAAAAATAAATCTCTGACCTTGGTAGAGTTCTGCTTGCTATCTTCTGGAAGTCTGTGCTTTGGGCTGCATCAAGCATTTCCAAGTTGGAAAAACCACTAGAAAAAGAGATGTCAGTACTCTTGGGAATAAAGTTTTAGTCATTGCTTTGCATAGATGGTTCCCTTTCTGTGACACCCACTCCACAACATGGGTATCTTCGGCACACACTGTTGGGACCATGAAGCTTGGGGTCACACGTAAGCCCCTTCCCCGTGTTTGTTTTTTCTGCTCAAATCCTGCAAGTTCTGTTGGTAAAAATAAGGATTCTATAGTTGCAACTGCCCCAGCAAAGTCTCACTTCAGATTTCTTTATTAGCTCTCGCTTTGGTATGTCACTATGAACCAGTTGGGAAAGGGTTCAAGCAGAAATAATTTATAATTTATGTGTGAGAATTAGCATTTTTTTTCTATCCACATGTCCTAGATTCACTTCCTTCACTATCATCATTAGTTAATTCTTTGACCTAATAAAAAAAAAAAAAAAGCTATGATTCTTGGATTATTTCCAAACCCCAGTAAATGGAATTCTAAGGTTTCTTTTCCTAATTCCTTAGTTTGCATAAAATTTTCACCACTTTCCATGTAGCACTGAAGAGATTCTTTTCATACCTTTTAGTATTTTTCCAGTTGTGAAAATAAAACTCTAATCTTGTTCACCGAGTGTTTGTCTGTGGAGTGATCTGGGAGGGTTAAAGAATTGGGAAGTTTTAAAGTGTTATTTTTAGAACTCTGTATCACTTCACCATTTTTGCCAGAGTGGTTCCTGGCTAACTTTCCCATGAATTTTTAACCTCTTGCTAGGCTTTGCTTATGTAACAGGAAACAGGCTGTCAGGGACAAACAAATAGTGGCCTATCAGAGGCACACAGTAGCAAATGATTTAGTTTGCCTTTCACTCTCTTAAAGCAGTCTGACAGGTTGATTGCAGCTCCAAGTCTTTAGGCATAGCAACTACTTAGAAGATCTTTACCTTAGAAATACAAAGTATTTTGTCAAGACCATGACAGAATCCAGCCCATGGGGAGACATGAGTTTCTACTAAGGTGAACTTGGCAGCGGTGCCATGTCCTGGGACTGCGGGTTTAAGTACATCTTTGCCTTTTCTCCAACTCTCAAGGCTGGAGTGATGTGCAAGCTTCAGGAGCGAGATGACATCGGACGCATTGAACTGGTCCAGAAGCTGGCAAGAGAAAACTGTCAGTTTTTGCAGACAGACAAAAAAGAATCAGAGAAGTCTGAACACGTAAGTGCTTTTCCTTTTGGGGTTGCAGGCTTAAGGGATGGAGAGTGTTTCTGTCTGGTTGTCATTTTTGAAGAGAAAATATTATTTTAAATTATTTAGGTTTGGGGGTCTTTATTCACTAAAAAGCATCTTCTGTAGTAGCTGTAAATTAGTGATTTATGACACTGGATTATGGGAGAATTCTTCTTAAAAGTAAGCTAGGTAGAAAGAGAATACATTTAAGCAAATGTAAAAGTATGTCTCTTGTGATCCTGATTTGATTCCTTCCAAGTTCAACTTTGGAAGTTTTATTTCATTAGATAGTTGAGTGAATATGGAGTTCAAAAGAATAATCCAGTATACTTTAAGTGTGGCGTGGGGGTGGATCTTATTGCCAAATAAATGTATCCCAAGTCACAAGAAATAGATAAGAACAGAAGAGCAGATTATAGATGCTTTCACCAAGTAGGAAGGTCAGAGTGAGATTTCTTGGTATCTTTTGAACACTGTGTTCCAACAAGAGTGACATTGTCTAGCTGCAGTGGAAGCTGGAGGAAAAGACTTTCTGCTTAGTCCCCTGAAAGCAGTCATTCAGCCTGAGCCCTAGAACTGAGAATGCTTCCCTGCCCTGGGAAGACAATGCAGCTACTCTCTTCTGCTGCACATTGTAGTCCGCTGATTTTGTTGCTTGTAAGACTTTACTCGGTGCAGCACAATCCAGGATTGCTCAGAACGGGGAAAATTCCTCTGTGTTTGTCAACATGTCTTTCTCTGACTTTATCCTTTCCTTGGAATTTTCTTTTCCACTCATTTCAAAGGGAAAAAATTTGCTTTGTGGTTTTGTTTTGTTTTTTCCCCTGCCCCAAGCCCATCAATACAAATGATAGGATTTTACTGAACAGGAAAAGAGATGACATGTCTGGGGCTGCTGGCTGTTTAGTTCAGTAGTAACACAGCACATCCTTAGTTGTGTGGCCTCAAATGGTAATGGGTGGTGTCTCAAGGGAGAGAATAACTAGGCAGTTTCAAGGCTTTGTGATTGAACTATTTCAAGGGCTTAGCATTGTCTTTATAAGTACAGTTGGAAGTCTTAGATGTTTTGCTCTGATAGGTACTATGGGCAAGTTTAGGGCCTTGATAAGGTGTGAAAAGTACCCTGAAGTTTGACTGTATCAGAGACTAACTTCTGAACTATCATGACTTAGGATATTTAAGAGTCCTACTCTATATAGATTAACTTCTCAGAACAATACTCCTTTTGATTTATTGTACTTAGAAGGGCATCAATTTCTTGTGGCTTCATTTTATTGGTTTCATTTCCCTACATCATGATATCTCTAAAATCAGGATGCATCTTAACCATTGATAATGAAAATGTCATGGTCGATACTGTAAGCATTTCTCTGTCATAGAGATCGCTTAAATGAATCTTAAAATTGCTTGTAGATAAAAAACACTAACTCAGTGAAAATTCAAGGTAGGGCAATATCTTTAGAAATTAAACGGTAGGTTATCACTTTGCCAAAGTTAATCATCAGCATTAGACCTAAAAAATTTTATATTTATTAACAATATCCCTGCATTGACCTTATCTCATACCTACTTCAGTCCAGAATATTATGAACAGTGATAGCAGTGAGATTATAATAACCTCTAAATATGTAGCTATATAAAAATCTGAACTTGGTCCTAATCACTCTTAACAGCTTTTAGGGTGAGCCAGAAATTTCATAGTTGGGGGCCGGGGGATAGCTTAGTAGAATAAGCATATACCTGGCAAGTGAAAGGGCCCGAGTTCAATCCCTGGTTCTGCAAAAAAAAAATTCATAATTGACTTGCAATTTTACTTAATGATTATTTCCTCTGTTAACTTTAAAGCTTCATTTTAGGTTTGTAAAAACCAATATATACAGAATTTTTTCTTTCTTGCATGATTATTGTGTGATTCACACATTAACAACTCTGAAATGATTGTGCCTCTAAGAGGGAAGATGCGTTCTGAGTAAGCCTTTGGAGTCTGACTTTTTCCACATAGACTTTTCCAGGAAGCTTAAAGTAAGGTGAGGATAATATTGAGAATCTCACTTTCTTCATGATAAATGTAAAGTCACGCTTGTGAGCTTCCTTCTGCCAGATGATACTGCCAGACAAAACCAGTTCTCAGGGATGCTCCACTAATGAATTATTCAGTACATTTTTTTTCACAAAAGTTTATTAAAAACTGTGAGCTGTATGTTGTTTTCATCTTTCACATTCTGGGCCTTTGTAGTAGCTATACCTTTGCTTATCCATTAAGTTCATAGTATGCAAGAAACTGGGCTAGCATTTTCGTTTTTCTTTTCACTGGAAGTTATCTGTCTTACTCCTGGAAGCTCAGTTATAAGATACACCAGAGGAATGTAAGATATACAGAGGAAACTTCAGCTCACTAATGTAAACCTTGGTCTTCCCTTTCCTCTTCTTGTTTTAACAAAAATGACCAAACCCTGGAGTTATATACAGGATCATTTTACGGTGTTAAGATATTTCATCTATCATTTTTTTGATCAAAGTTAGCTAAGTAAGCAATGGCAAAATTGAAGTTAGTATCCAACTTGCATATTGAATTATTCTTTTTTGCCTTGGTTCTCGAGTTCTAAAATGATGTATCTGTTTTTTATATGTAGTCACCAAAATAAGATAGTTACATTCACATAGAGCTGTGCTGGGAATGACTGAATTTGATAGGACAGAGCCTGGGTCGCTATTGCGTCTTGTTACAAATTAAAGGGGATCCAGCCTTTCTGAGTAGGGATTGCTAATATTTTCTTAAACTGGAAATTGCCATAATTATAAATGGGTACAATTGAATTATTTTGTTCTGTGGTTGTGCCAAGACATTTCTGAATTTTTTTTTTAAAAAGGTAAATGTGTAACTGTCACAAGCTTCTCAGGAAGCACTTAGTTTTCCTATTTCCTGTTAACTAACTGGAGGCAAAATTAGGCAGCATTCATTTATAAGCGTTGAAAATTGTTACGTGAGTGCTTCAAGAAAAAAAGGTGGAAATGGGCTGTGTCTTCTAAACATTCTGATAGGAAGATTAAGGGTTAGTTATTAGTACTTTCAAGAAATCACCTCCTGGGTAGCATTCTAGTTCCTGGTATTCCATGATTATATCAGTAGATGAAGGGACCTGTGCTACCAATAGGGGACTTCTGTTCTTGACCTTTGGGATAATGACTAAGTCCAGGGCAGGGGAGAGCACTTTAGCTAAAGAAACCAGCAGGAAGCCATCATTAGCTATTGGGTGACTCATAAGGAATGGGAAAGGGCAGATGGGAGAAGCTAAAATTCCATTGTAAAAGACCCAGTAAACCACCTGAGGAGTTGAGGCCTGCCTTTCTGGCCTTGGAAAGACATCAAAGAAGGGAAGAGGCATCGTCAGGTGTGGGCTCGGTCAGATCTCTCTGGCATTAGATCAGGGGAAACATTGAGTAAGGAAGAGGGAAATGTTGGAGAGAACCTGAGGAAGCTGTTTCAGAGGCCAGGTGAGAAGGGCTAGCCTGAGCCAGGGCTGTGACTCAGGGAACCAAGGAGGTAGCTTGTGCTTCGGTGTGTATGACGGCGCAGATGCCAGCTCTGAGGAGTGCCAAGCGCAGGTGTGGCGCTGTTTATATTACAGAACTTTGGAATTTTGACCAAGAGCTCTTTGGTACATGGGAGGCATAAGAAAACTATCTTTACCACTAGAATAGCAGGTTACCTTTGCCAAAAATCAGAGGAGTCATTGACCTTGCTTTAATGGTCCTGTAACATAGTTTGAGTATTTGAGATCTTAGTACTTGTCTCATTAATGCAGTGTGGAGACTCCAGCTGACAGTATGGAGACTATATAACTTTTCTTTTCAGACTAAGTCATTTGAAGTGCTTTTAGCAGAGAGGATCTCTGTTTGCCTAAATGAACTGACTTGTTTGGCCCAGTCTTTGGCATTTTCTGCAGTGCTGTGTGGGCCTTCTTCAGAAGTAACTGGGATTTTACAGTTACACTCCTGAACTATGGGACCTGAATTGGTGTGATGAATATTGTTATCCTAGAACACTCTGAGTAGTTCATTCATTCACTAAACTTTTGTTTTAATTAATGGTATAAAAGACTTAGATAACCATGGTGGCTCCTGCTTCTTAAGATAAAACATTTGGCTGTAGGGAAATTTTATTGTTTTATTTTATTCATTTATTTATTTTTTTAGGGAAGGGTGTACAAGTCTCACTGCTAGATCAGTCTCTTAGTGATCTGCCTGTTCATAGCCTCCCAAGAGCTGGGATTACAGGTGCATGCCACCACACCCAGTCTCGGGAAATTTTATTGAATTGAGTAACAAAGACACTGTGTGAAGAATATAGGGAAGACGTGAAAGCAGTGGGGGAGGGGAGGTAGGAAGAATTTACTATTGGGGAAACAGGATTTTTCTCTAATGACAGATGTAGAATTGAACCTAACCTTTAAAGTAGGTTTTGAGTTGGAGTTAAACAATTTTAATAGGAAATAAAACATTCTGAGTGGAAAGAATTGCATGAGGGTGACAGAGATAGCACAGCGGTGTAAGCATCTGCCTAGGCAAGCACAAGGACCTGGGTTTGATCCTCGGTCCTGAATGCCATGCCAGCCCCATTCCCCGGGTGCACTGAGCCAGCGACGGAGTCCAGATGAGGTGATACATGCCTGTAATCCCAGCACTGGGGAGGCTGAAACAGGAGGATCACTGTGAATTCAAGCTGCATAGGGAGACCCTGTACCCCCCCCCCCACACACACACACACTTGCATGAAAAAAATGACTAGAGAGGTTGAGACACAGCAGGGTGTGGGGAAATTGGAAGTCCTTCTGTGTTGCCAAGGGTTGTACCAAGAATTGCAGGTGAGGAAGGTGATAGTG
Organism: Ctenomys sociabilis; assembly: GCA_004027165.1. Classification (NCBI taxonomy): domain Eukaryota; kingdom Metazoa; phylum Chordata; class Mammalia; order Rodentia; family Ctenomyidae; genus Ctenomys; species Ctenomys sociabilis. The sequence goes on from PVKA01000989.1 coordinate 129,766, forward strand.
ATAAGGAGGCTGAGGAAAGAGATCGAGAGTCCACAGTGCAGGATTTTGAAGGCTGGTAAGTTTTAGTTCACTTTAGAAAGAGTGAGGGGCCAGTATTTGATTTTATAATAAAAAATAAGGGTGAGATGGGATATTTGTGATATGCGCAGTTTTACTAGAATTTGACTGGTTAGAAAGCTGAGCCTGTGGAGTGACAGAGCAAAGGTGGGTCGAGAGCAGACTTGCTTCTGAGGTGCATCTTTCCTCAGCCACCATGAGTGAGCGCGGACCCAACAGGCTGAGAAGCTGAGATGATGAGAAGCATGGTAATCCTGAGAAGAACCAATAATACTAGCAGCCCAAGAGGAAGGAGACAGAATTAGAGTTGGGAAGGGATGGCAGGATGGAGGTGAGGAGGGAAGGGAAAGCTGATAGGCACGCTTAACTCAGTCTTAACTTAGATTTGGAAAGCTCGTCAATGTTCACATTCAAAGTAACTGTATGAAAGTTTATGGCTAAGGCCGGCCAAATAGCTCAGCAGATTAAAGTGCCTACAAGCAGGCACAGGGGCTGGTGGTTCCATCCCTGGCTTGCTGTGCTGGCTCCGTCCCCGGGGCATGCTGAAACAGCAATTGAGACTGGGCATGATAGCACACATCCGTAATTCCAGCTCTTGGGAGGCTGTAAACAGGTAGATCCCTGAGTCCAGTCTAGTAGTGAGACCCTGAACACCCTGTAGATGCTTCCCTAAAATACAGAAAAGAAAAAATAAAGTATAAGGATAGATGTGGCTCCTGCTTCCTAGCATGTGACTGCATCACTTATCAGAAAGCTGACCCTGTATTTTTCCTAAAATGTAGCTTATGCTTTATAGTATACTAAATCACACACTAGGAATAGCAACAATAGATCCTAAATTCACTTCCTAATTTCTACTTACAGAAACGAAGAAGTATAACATGCATGTGAGAAACTTACTTAGCAGCAGTTTCCCCTGGTCTGTATCCCGGCCTCTCCCCACCCCATTATCTTCAGTTCCTTTGTGAAGTCTGAGAACCCACCCTACTTCCTTCCCCTTCTCTAACTCACATGTGAAATATGAATGGGAAAGGGATTTTGCAAATCCTGAAGTTGAATCTTGGCCTGGTCTGCTGTCTCCACCAGGGCAGGGTCTCTATCACTCAGCCCCTACCGGAATTTCCCTTTCCCTGTTTCCTGTAGCCTCATCCTGGAATTCTACCTACTACGTCAAAGGGCTCCTTGTTTAAACATCACTAGGGGAAGAGTGATCTAAAGTGAGCTGGCTGCTCTGACCTCCCCCACCTTGGTACTGAGGACTGCCGCTCAAGTCTGAGCATGCTGGGTGAGCACTCTTCTCCTGAGCTCCATATGCAGGGTTTTTATTTTGACATGGAGTCTCCCTGCATTGGCCAGGCTGAGCTCCTTCTGCCCTAGCTTCCTAAGCAGCTAGAATTACAGGTGTGTGCCATGGCTTGGCTACTCTGATCTTACACATTAAAAATGTAATCTCTGTCTTTAACTTTTGTGTAGTTTTTAAAAATCACTTACGTGTAAGGTCAAAATCCTCAGTTCACTTGCTATGAATACTGATAGGAAATGATGACATCACTTGGTGTTCAAACTTGTGTTACGCATCTAGGTAAGTCAGATTTCAGGCAGTCTCATCACTATTTGATATTTACTAGTTGATTGATTTTTTTTTTGTATTTTAGAGAAGGGTCTACAGGGTCTCACTACGCGATCCAACTTGCAGTGTTTAAAACCTCCCGAGAGCTAGGATTACAGGTGTGTGCCGCTACTCCCAGTCTTAGTCAATTGATTTAACTGAGAAACCAAAAATAGAATTTTATAATGTTACTTCTCTGTGTTGGAAGCCAAAATTTGGAGGTGACAGGTAGTTTGTAGGACATTCAGTTGTCTGCCTGTGAGCTGAGACATCACTCTGGAGCTATGTTGATCTTCTTATTAACAAAGTCCTGACTGTGTGGGTTGGTAGTGAAGTATCTTCTTTTGGAGAATTATTTTAATCCATTTTTAATCAGGATTAATCTAAATAACTGAAAAGTAGCAGAAGATGGTTCTTGCCTCCAAGAAGTTTGAAGTCTATCTGCAAAAAGAGTTTATGCTTGGAAACCAAGTAGCCATTCAGGAGAGCATTTATTGAAGTGCCTAAATCATTTCACAGGTGTTGAGAGAGAGGCAAAGAAATATGCTAGGCACACTTCACAACTGCAGCCATCCGTACTCTTCCTATCTATTCAGGAGCGAGGCTTACAAGTTTGGGTCCCTCTGTGTGCTTTTTAAATTCTAAAGGTTTTTTTCTTTAGAAAAATGGGAGCTATACTGCCGGTGCAAGTCAGTGATGTGTGCACGCTGTGTGGTGGGACCATCTGCTCATTAGCTGTATTTTTAGGTTCTCGAAAGAATCCCATTGAAAGCCCTAATGTTTTTTAATTAGTTTCAGTGATTTTTAAGAGAAGAATTTATCATTGTGCTATTTGTTTACTTTTCTGAAAACATTAAAGTTTCTTTTAAAAGGCTCAATTAAGAAAATAGATACTAGCTTAGTTAGAGTTATCAAACTTGTGTTGTCAAAGGATCCTTTATTTTCTAAAATACAGATGCTGCTCTCTTAAGTTTATTAGATTATTTTTATAAAATTAAAATAATAGTGTCTTCTGCAGTGTAGTTGGGAAGTTATTAAGATGAATTATTAAAAACTCAGTAATTTTTCTTTGGCTTTTGTTCATGTGTACACACACACACACACACACACACACACGATGCCATGTCACACCAGTACCACATATATTCTTCTCTATCATAATCCACACAGGTCTAGCGTACTTTAACACAACAGTATTAATGTCTCCTAGACTGGTGTCTGGTCATGTATGAGTAGAAAGTTATGGTAGTTTGGTTTTGTTAAGGTTTATAATGGACATTTGAAGGCAAAAAGTTATAGAAGAGATGCACATACAGGTTATCTCCATGATGACCCTGGATCCCCGAGCCTTGACAGATACAAAGATGTCAAGAATAGGGAAGCATAGGTACCAGTTTAAGGTATACACTGGATCATCAGGGATTGCCCTGATATATCACTGCCCTGGTGGACATGATGCTATATAAGAAATTACAGGTGTTAGGCCAGGGAGATGGCTCAATAGGATAAGTGTCTGTGTGGCAAATGCATGGTCCTGAGTTCAATCCCTGGTACCAGAAGGAAAAAAAAAAAAGAAAGAAAAGAAAAGAAATTCCAGGTCTGAATTTATTACCTGTGTGGTAAGCAGATGTTATAGAAGCTTCTCACAGGAACCTCACCTCATCCAGGTAGTGATGCACAATGTCCATAAGAAGAAGGAAAATCTAAGGGGCCAGAAAAGCAATGAGACAAGAGGAGGGCTGGGCATTCCCAGAAGAGGACAGAGCAGGTATGATGACTGAAGTTGCCTGAGGAGGACAGGATATAGCAGCTCTAGGAGCTGGGAGAGAAAAACCAGATGTCAGAGACCCAGGACCCAGAAGATGCAGGACCTTGGGCTAGCCAGACATTGTGTGCTTAGAGCATTGTCAAGCTCTTGTGAAGAATCCAAGCAAGGGAGAGAAAAATACTACACTTTGAGATTCCTGAGTTTGAGGGGAAAGAAGGGGTCGCACCCAGTCCTCTCAAAGTTCCTGACCCTCCTTTCCTCACAGTCCTCTTATTGTTTCACAGGAAGCAGGAAACAGCATAGGCATTAACGGTTTGCTACTATGCCCTCAGGTCCAGGGACGTGAGTTCCAGTGAAGACAAAATATTTAGTGTAGTTTAGTTCTAACTTATTAGCTTTATCTTGAAATACACTGTACTTCATCACTTTTATTTAAAAAGTTGACTTGGATTCAGTCCTGGCTTAAAAGAAATGAATGTTAAGCATCTATATCTGTGCCTTGAAAACCTTTCATTAGCAGGCATCATGCAGGCAGATATGTTCACTTTGAACACAATGCCTTCTGTTACATATTTGCCTCAAATTGAGTCCCCCAAAGTTTGGCAATTTCATATACTTAAATTGACAAAAAGGAAGAAAAGGTATTTATAAGAATTTATAAGGAATTTATTCCGTCCATGTAGGAAGCAAAGAACCCTTTTTTCCTTTTGCACCAAGAAGTGGGTGGAGAGGAAAAATTCCATCTGCTATCCAGCAGCCCTAAATGTTGTTTTAAAATAACAAAAATAGAAGACTGCTGAAAATATCAGAACATAACACACTGTGGGCAAGTGTACAGTACATATTTTTCTAATAAGTCATGTTAAATATCTCTGTTTTTGATACAGCACCATGTTCTTATTTGTCATTACAAAATAAATTGCCTTTAATCTTTTAAAAACATTGTCCATTCCATTACTGAAGCAAAACTGAGTGTGCCGTTGAGGTATTTACAAGTCAATGCTATAGCAATTAAGTTTGCTAGAATAGATTTTTGTGGGTTTTCCCCCTTTCCCAGTATTTTGCCTCCTGTATTAAAAAATGGAGAAATAATATATGGTGTGTGTGTTCCTTTATTGCACATTTGTACATAAAGTGAACAAGGCTCTACAATTGTTACCGTTGTAAATGTTTTCTCTGTGTAGGTTCCAGGAATGGTGGCATCTGATTAATCCGCTTTGAGTCATAATAAAGAATTAGGGGCTGTTCAAGATCTAAGAAACACATAGTAGAATAGGCTAGCCGTGATAAAAAGACAATTGAGATGGCAGGAAATGGCTTGGGGGTAGGGATTTGTAAGAAGGCTCAGGAAAACTTAATGTGTCACCGGATGGTATCCTGGCAACCACAAAGGGTGGAGGTGAGAGTGAACTATAGCAAGATAAAATGTTGGCCCTGCGCCATTGAAGAAAGAGTGGTTCTTCATTCAGACGGTTTGTTAAAGTTTGCATGGTCTTGCCTGGGCCAGGATTTATAGAGTAGAGGATACTCTCTAGGTTGCCGCCCTTGTGAATATAGAGCTCTAGTGATCCCCTCACGGTGCAGCACCTGATAAAATACAAACTGGGTCCCATGGCTCATGGGTGCAATCCCATTCCAACTGCTCGGGGAACTTACTGTTATTAGGAATCAGGGGACTGACTCTTCACAATCAGTTTGAGTAGCAAGGAGTTTTCCTTTGAGAATCATAAGCTTTGAAAAAAAGCTTTAGATGCCAGGTGTCGTGGTGCCTTGAGTAAAAGAATGATTTTTTTTCATAAATTGGCACTGCTAAGTGGGCTCATAATTTCCTTTAAAATGGACAGTAAATACTTTTTTTAGAAAAAGCACTATCTTTATTATGGCATAAAGTAGTACTCTATGCATTAACTCATTTTATAATAAACACTTATATACAGCTGTAGAGAAACCACTGCACAGATAGCCCCAACATTAAAAAAAAGTTTGTAATTCAAGTTCATTTAACTGTTTGACACATAAATTGGAAAATATTTTCTCTGTAAAGAATAGCAAAAATGATGATCTTAAATGAGCAATAAATACTATGCAATCAGTTAGTTCTATGGAAGTTCATTAATCTCAAAATAAAAATTAAAATGTTTTGGTTGATAATATTCTTATATAATGAAGCAGGTGTATTTTAAGCTCTGCTTTCAGTGGCAAAAAATAAAGTAAATCATTAATAAAAATATCAGCTACTAGAGCTCCTTTAGGTGTGTTAAAGGGTGCTATAATTCAGTCTTTGTAGTTTTTGCTCTCGGTGTTCCCGAAGTGATATTTTGCAGGGCCTTGAGGCTAACATGATTAAACTGACCCTCAATAAAATGCTTTTGTTGAACTACTTCGCCCCTATTTATTAGTAATTACCCCATGGGAAAATTAGCAAATAAAATAAGGCACCAGCAGTTTTGTCATAAAGAATAAATGGGATCATCATGGCTGCTCACTAAGTCCCAGTCAGACAGCGCATATCCAGATGTTAGCTCAGTGGTATAGAACAGCACTCAGGGAGGTCTCTAAAAACATGAGGGATTTCTATTTGTATTTCTTCTTTTGTCTTCTTATACTAAAGAGACTATACGATATTTGCACATGTGTATCTGGTATATGTTCAAGTGGCATCCACTTCAATATAAATGCTTCAAGTGTATCATTCTTTATAGCTGAGTAATACTCCATTATATAGAAATGCCACATCTTTTTCAACCATTCCTCATGTGACGGACATCTTGGTTGGTTCCAAGATTTTGCTATCACACATTGTGCTGCTATAAACATAGGTACACATATATCATTATGATATAATGTTTTTAGTTCCTCTGAGAAAATTCCCAGTAGGGGGATAGCCGGCTTGAATGGGATTTCCAGTCCTACTCTTTTGAGGAGACTTCACACTGATCTCCACAATGATTGTAACAGTCTACTTTCCCGCCAGCAGTGGAGAAGTGTTCCCTTTTCCCCACAACCTCTCCAACATTTGTTGTTGGTTGATTTCCTTATGATAGCCATTCTTTCTGGAGTGAGATGGTATCTCAGTGTTGTTTTTATTTGCATTTCACAGATGGCTAGCGATATGGAGCATTTTTTCATATATTTATTCGCTTCTTTAATTTCATCCTCTGACAAGTGTGTATTTACCTCAGATGCCCATTTCTGAATTGGGTCTTTAAATTTGAGGGCCCTTTTATATCTTAGTTCTTTATATATTCTAGACAGCAGACCTTTGTCTGATTGCTTATTAGTTAGGATTTTTTCAAAATTTGTGGGTTGTCATTTCATTTTTCTGACAATTTCTTTTGACATGCAGAAACTCCTCAAGAAGAGTTGATCATAGTTGTTGATTCTTTCAAGTGTTTCCCGTGCAAATATATGTTTGTTCATGAACTCTTTACCTACCTGGATATCTTCAAGAGTTCCTCCTACTTTCTCTTCCAGGAGATTGAGTGTTTCTGTTTTAATGTTTAGATCTTTAATCCATTTTGACTTTAGCTTAGTGCATGGTGATACAGCTGGCTCAAGTTTTAGTTTTCGGCATGTAGAAAGCTAGGTTTTCCAGCACCATTTGTGCAACAACTGAAGACAATTGAGTCAGATAGTTAGGGCAAACTGAACGACATATGCTACAGGGTACTAATTAGCTTTTCTTCTGGAGGATTAACAACCTAAGTTCACAGATCAAAATTGGAGAAATAGAAGAGCCAGAAGGCCAGCCAACATTTTGGCCCTAGCCTTTCAAGGTCAGCAACGACTCAGGGCATAGGAGAACCTGTACTGTAACATCATAAAACTCAGTTGTGCATCAAATTTTCTGATCAAGGAGATTATAGAGCCACAGAGGAAAGAGATTGATGATGTATAGTGTGCCTGGAGAGAGTCACATGGAGTGAAAACTTTCTCTCAGGCTCTCATAGACAGCGAACTGGTCAAGCATTGGCCATGACTCATCCGCATGGATGACACAGACAAAGGATCTGCAGAGTAAGGTACTGTATTACAAGATAAATCCTGAGGGGACTTCACTGACCTCATCAGAAACAAAAGCTACGTCTTTTGGTATATAGGTCTGGCTCTATCTCGGTCTTAACCATCCAGCAGAAAAGTATAAAAATGAGGTATATAACGTGGGGCCATAATAGTAAGTTGAACTGTAAATGGCTACAGTCAACAACTTCTTCAGATAACTCACTATTATTGTGGAATCCTGCACTGTGCTGGATTGTGTCACCGAGTTCAGGCACCTAAATTGGTTTAATGACAATGGAGTGCTCATCTTTGACAAGTCTAGACAAAAAAAAAAAGGGGGGGTATACAAAGGAAGAATCATGATGTATGTAGAAACAGTACAGTTAGGATAAAGATGCCATGCTTCTGCATAATTCTATGAGAAGCAAGATTTGCACTAATAGTTGTTTTACATTATGTTGGCTTCTAGTACAATGGACAACCACTAGGGAGATAACAAGGTAGAAAGTATTAATTATTGAATCTGTGATATAATTCAGCTATACAAAAATAAGTTAAGTATATAGCTACACTCTCTTCATTGACTGATTAGAGACATCTGCTCTAATAATCCTATAAGTATATCATGTATGCACCTTGTACGACACCAAAACATTACGAAAACATTTTGCAATGTATTAATTTATAAAAATAAATTAAAATCATGGGGAAAAGCAAGAGTAGATAAAGCCAGGGAGTTAATTGTAAGGTTTATTTGTTCCCCCCCCCCTTTGGTGCAATTAAGAGACAGGACAGAAGAAAAAGAATCCTTTATTGATGTACAGGAGGGCTGCAGGAGAACACAAGGACCTCTGGGGAGGAGGCCAAGGGATGTGTTTTTATTGGTTTGATTTTAGGAGGGTTTTTTGTAGCACAAGAATCTTGGTTTGGAAAACATAAGCCAGAGGACACTCAGATTTGGACCGGGGACCTCTTGATCTGCAATCAAGTGCTCTACCACTGAGCTATACCCACTCCAGGTTTTTATTGGGTGGACTAGGGGTGGAGTTTACATGGGAGGGAAGATTATCTTGTTAGGAGAGGATTGGGAGAGTGTTGGCAAAAAGGAAGTAGGACATTTATTTGGGGACTAGAAGAAAAATACAGAAGTTAATCTTGGAGGGACACATTATCATTTTGGGACCCAACACCATGATAGATCACCACCGTGCTGATTCTGGCAGAATTTCATACAGCAGAAACCCATCATTAATATTATCCTCTCCAATAATGTGTATGTCTGGAATTTTTAAAGATGTAATTGCATAAAACTGTTGGATAGAATATGGCAGAAACAGGAGCACATGTGTTATGGCCCAAGTTGGTGATGCCTTACACTTGGAGATTTGAGATTAAGGAAAATTAAAAGGAAGCTTTAGGACCAAGTGAGGCAGATTCTGACTAACCTTTAAAAATCTGGGGGGAAAAATATTGGAACAAAAGAAACTAATTGAGCCTGGAGGGATAGCACAGTGGTAGAGTACTTGCCTGTCATGCTTAAGGCTCTAGGTTCAATGCTCAATACTGCAGCAACAACAAAAGCCAATTTTATTTTACTTGCCTTTAAGGAATGGTGTTGAATGCCAGATGATTGTTTACAGAAACCTTTTGTGACTTAAAACATTAATTTCCATCTCAATTGTCATTTGGCAAGCACATCTGACCTTTATCCCAATTTTCAGCACATCCCATCTCCATCTCAAATAAATCTAAAATTTCTGTCTATCAGAATTACCCATAATCTTGGCATATGAAGAAATGGACAGAACTTGGAAGATTTACCACACCTGGAAAATCCTCATTAACAGGGATCAGAGTGGTCAAAGTTTATTTATCTGCAGGTGCCTACACCCCTACCCTACCACCACTGTTTGCCATTTTTGCATCTTAGTTCAGACTTTTTCTGCTTGGGTATTTCACATTTGCTAGTCCTTTGGCATTGGGAACAATTGCAGCGTAAGAGTATCCCATATAGGACCACTCCTAAATTCTGCCCTTTCTTCAATCTGTAGTAAAGAAGCCAGGAATGGTGCCTGTCCCTTCTAAATGTCAGGGTATGAGGTGCAGGTATCTCAGCCTGGGGGAAGAAGAGCTGTGCTGTATGAACCTTCAGACAATCCAGGTGAACTGAGATATTCCTTAGCTGGAAGCTGTGAGCCACTGACAGTGGGAATTTCTATACTGGCGTTTCCCCTGATGACTTGGGAGAAGGGCTAGCGTCCTTGGGGATCCACGAACCATGCCTTCAGTCTTGAGCTTGAACACCTAGAGATGGAGAGCTATGAAGAAGCCAAGCAGCCATTTAGCTTGCTGACAACACTGGTGGCTGTTCAGGAACAGCACTGGGCACAGACATTGTTGATGACCCAGATCATGTTTAATGTTGGTACAACTTCCTTTTTTTCATACATAGAGCAAGTTTTTTAGAGAACTGGCTAAGATTACTTTATTCGTGCCTTCTTTCATTGAGAGAAGCATTTACAAAGCACCTGTGTCCCTTGCATCCCATGAAACAGCAGAGACACAAATGAGCAGGCTGTGACTTGAGCCCTCAAACCTACCATTGAACAAGGGAGGAGGATGAGAGAACCAGAAAGTAAAGAAGCTCAATAAGACTGAAGAGAGGGCTGGCAGGAGCTTCCACAGAGAGAAAAGAGCATCCCCTTGAATTAAGTATTTATTTTCAGAAAATTGTTCTCCCATTCCTGTGAGGCCTTTGCTCATCATCTCTCTCACTTCCTGGGGGATGTAAATAGCAAAGATGATAAAACTGCAAACCTAGAGGAAGTTACATCTCATATCTAAAGGTCACATATTGTCCCCATTTTCTCTTTACAAAACATATCATTCAAAAATAAATGGTATGTTTTACATAGTTCTTGGCCTGTTTTAGTGACTGAATTTGTTTCTGAATAAAAGCCTTCATCTGGAAAAGATTTATAGGTGTTATCACCCCCAGTAGTCCTCAGGCAACTTGCAAAAATTTATAGCACATTTCTGCTACAGGTTTTATGTGTGGTTTAAAATTGCTCTATTAATTGAAAGAGTAATACGTGCTTCTTTCAGGGAATTTACAAATAATAAAAAGCTACATGGAAGCAAAGAAAAAGTTAATTATAACTGAGCACTGTTACCCCTTACTTCTTCATGTCCCCAATATTTGCATCTTTAACCTTCTCTTGATTTCATACACATTTTTTTAACCACCCTTTCACTTGGGGGATAATGTTTTCAGGTTTTGCTATTATCCATCATCTGTCATAACCAACTCCAAAAAATTCTCTACCTAGATTTATATTACTAAGGATACATTTCTAGCAGCATAATGACTACTTACAGGTATGAGCTATGTTAATCCCTTTTATGTTTCAGCCCAACACTTCCCATTGGAGCTTCTGCTAGTTTTATTTAGGTCAGCAGTGTGTGAAAGTATTCACTTGCTCTGTAGTGCCTTTACCCTCATTGAGTATTTTTATTAAGAGAAGCTACAGGGCCAGGGAGATAGCTCAGTAGAATAAGCACCTGTCTCATGAATACAAGGTCTAGAGTTTAATCCCTGGTACCACACATGCACAAAAAGAGGAGCTAAGGATGTTTGTCAGTTGATAGTGGAAGGGGTAAAAGAGAAGACTATTATTCAAATTTAATTTCATTTTTAGTGACATTGAATATTACAACTTGGCTATAATTTCAATCTGTGTTTCTCGTATTAATTATCCATTCACCTGCATGATACATTTTTTATTGGGATTTTTTTTTTATTGATTTTGGTAACTTCTTTGTAGTGGTTGCAGAGTTTTGTCATATTTATTACATATAATTTTCCTCTTTTTTAAATTGTCCTTTTTCCTAATTATTTTTATACATGAATGAAATTATTTTTCTTTTATTTATTTTGAAAATTGCCTTTAGAATTAGACTACTGTTCCCTAATTTGCAGCCTGATATTCAATATCATTTTTTTTTTATTTTCTGCTGGAATTGTAGTTCTCATTCCAATCCTTAATGTAATAGCTGTGATTTATTTTTATTTGTTTTGTTGGTTGGTTAGTTTCTTTTTTTGAAATGGGGTCTCGTTGTGCAGTTTAGGCTGGCCTCAGACTCACTATGCAGCTCAGGCTAGCTGTGGATATGGAACAATCCCCTTGCCTTGGCTTCCCATGTGCTGGGATTACAGGCATCTGCCACCATGCCTGGCCTTTTATGCAATTTAAAAGTAAGGTTTCTTGGTTACCTATCTCAGGCTTTATTTTTCTTCAGTTAACTTGTTTTCTGAATAGGATATGAAAGTCCATTTTAGAGCTGTATTGTCTAGCATATACACAAAGCCCTGGGTTCAATCCCCATAGGGAAGGAACAGTGGAAAGGGAAGTAGTAGAGAGGAGAAGGGAGGAGAGCATCTGCTTTATTCTAGGGATATTAATATATTGTTGATAAATTTCCTTCCAAGCTAAATATGTTGAATACAGATTCAGTGAACCACTATTTGGAGGGAGCAGGGTATCAGGGCTCAGACTCAGGACCTTGTGCTTGCCAGGCAGGTACTTGTGCTGCTGAGCTATGCCCTGGCCTTCAGTGAATCACTATTCAGATCTAACATTTCTTTTAGCTCTAAAATTCTTTTCTTAACTTAAAGATCTCCTTCCCCAAACAGAGGGACATTCATTCTTTTGACATTTAATTCTCCAAGTATATTCATTTTATATTGGATGCCTGTTGATTGCTTAGAAACTTTGAGCACAAAAACAAAGCAAAACAAAACAAAAAAACCACAAAACCCTCTAACTGAATATGTCTATCAATGCCAAGAATCATTCTGTTCTTTTATATACTAAAAATATTTCTATGGCTAGGACTTCTAAATATGTATTCTTCATAAATTGGTGTTGACGTGCAACAGATGGCTGATCCGGCATATCCTGCTAGAACTTTTCTGTTATTAGGTTAATAAAGCTGTATTTTAAGTCAAGTTGGTAAATACTTGGATTTTTTTTTTTTTAAGTTCAAAATGTCCTGAAGAGGACAGGGACATGAAATTCCCAAAACTTTTTTTTTTTTTTTGATGTGTTGTTTTTATTGACATCTATGAGGACAAATAAACTTCACAATGACATATAACTGGAGAAGAGGGAGTATTATTTTAATTGCTTTTTCAGTCATTGTGAATATTCTTTGGTATACCAAATCTTTTTTTTTTTTCCAATTTTAGCAAACATCAATTAACTGGTTTATTAAACATTGTAATTTTTATAAAAAAATTCAATTGGAGAAGTGATATATTTAAGCCTTTTGACAAAATGGAAGGTGTGGTACTCTGACTTAGCAGGGAATGGAGCTCCTGGCTATACTGTTGTTCTGGCTCATCAGAGCTCACACTGCATGGTCTGACCATGTCCCACAGCACTAGGCAAATGTAATAGAAGGTGTGCTGGGCTGACACACATTTTCATCATATAAGTCTTCTGGTAGCTCCTCTTCATCCCCATCAGGAAAATATGTAGGGAATGGTAGATTTTTACTGAAATCCTTATATGCAGGCAGGTTAGAATCTTTGACCTTTACTAAGCAATTTTTATGTCCAGGCACTGAACCGTTTACATAGATTATATTGTTTTGTGTTTATTCTCCAGACTTTCAGTCCAAATGATGTCCTATATCTGTTTCCCATTTGTCCAGGCAGTTTAGTTTCCGGCCGGACTCTGGCAATGTCCCCAGTTGCACTGGCTCCAGGTCTCCTGTGAGTTTTCGTCTCACAGGACGTGAGAAGCACGTGAGAAGCACCGTGAGAAGCAGGCTGGCCTTTAAATCCCCATCTCTTCATGACTCCCTGAAAACCTTGACAAATAGTTTTGGCAGTGACGTCTACATACTGTCCCGGGTGAAAGTGAGCAGCATAAAGAGGAGTGCCTGGCTTAATTATAGCATTATCTGTTACACAAAAGATTTTAATGTTATGTTTTGGGGGTAATCCAAGTTCTCGATAAAATTCCAATACAGGTTCAGGTTTACGGAAACGTGACACAGTTTTCCCTCCTACCGTCAGGGCTGCCATTTTTCCATTATGGTTTTCCTTTGAAGTGTATTTCAAGACATGACAATCTTGTACCTGTAGTAACGTGACTGCATGCTTTTGGCTATCCTTAGTCCATAAAGGCATCATGCCCAACTTCAGGGCAATAAGGCCAACTCTAGAAGAACCTGGTTCTCAGGGGTGTATAGGCCATAGTTCATCTTTTAGAGGACACAGTTTGCTGGCTAACTGGGCTTCATCTTCATCAGAGACCAATTGCTTAACAAATGAAGTATTTTCTTCAGAAAGATGCTCATCCCACCAACTTGGGCTCTTACCGTGGAGACTTCTAATAAAAAGCCAGATGTTTTTTCTACTCCCCGCACCAGGGGCCGCTCCCAGGCCGCTGCCGCCACCCAGCTGGGCGCCCACCTAGGCCAGCAGCCTCCAACTTGGCATGGAGTAGCCAGGTGGGCTGTGGTCGCAACACCTTTGGGCGTCCTGCCTCAGTGCTTCCTGAGCATCCCCAACTCAAGGGCCACGAGTTTGTCTTGACCCTTGGGAAAGCGTCACATCCCTGGTCCGCCAATTTCCTCCCAATGGAAATAGAGCCACCCCCGAAGGAAATAGAGCCACCCCAAATCTTAGATATGGTATTTTCTTTTTCTTTTTTTTCTATTAATTTTATTGAGAAAAAAATTGCAATGGGACAGCTTCAAAAGAGGTTGGTAGGAGAGTTACAACAATTAATATATTGCATATTGTTATCTTTGTAGTAGTCATTCATAGCACAAGATGCAGACATGATATCCTGACCAAACACTGTTAGTAGAAATCTTTCTTCTTATTGAATTAAGAGAAAGTAGCTATATATCTATCCTAACTATTTTGTATATATAGATACAAAATGGTCCTTCATTTATATCTCCTTTTTTTTTAGTTTTGTCAGAGATGGGTATTCCATCACCATCCAAATATTGTAGATGCATGAATTCAGCAAAATATTCCAATATAGTCCAGCAGTCCACAATAGTAGTGGGTTATTTGCAGGACTGGCAATGTCCAAAGCTGTGGACTTGAGCCTTCCACAGCTCAGCATATTAACATGGCTTCACTTTTCATACCTTATTTTTACACTTTTCTGCTGGATGGTTAAGATCAAGATAAAGCAAGACCCATATAACAAGAAATAGAACTTTTCTATCTGACAAGATCAGTCAAGTCCCCTCAGAACTTATCCTGAAACTCTGTACTGCACTTTGTAGTGTCAGCCACGAGCTTTTGACTGCTTCGGACTCTCAGAAATACCATGAAAGTGGTCTGGTTATTGCTGTTGGCCAGGTTTTTCCACTGGGCACTTCCTGCAGCATAGCTGGGAACCACTGGTGGGTTTTTTGTTGTTGTTTGTTTGTTTCTTGGGGTTCTTTTTGTTTGTTTGTTTTCTTAATGCCAGTTTATATCACTTGCATTTCAATCTCTGACATAGGAAAAAGTCACTGGAGATAGCACAGTCCTTGGGATTTATTTGAACTTCTATCCCCAGGGTATGGCACAAGGCTTTTAGTCAGCATTTGTGGAAATGGACCTGGTAGAGAAGGGAGATGCTTCCCAGATTCAGGCATTCAGATCAGATCTGAAAAAAAATCTAAAAATGTTCCAGCTCCAGAATTCTAGTTCCTTGGAAATTTCAAGTTCTGATTTGAAAGTTTCCTATTATGGAGACTCAGCGTGAACAGAGCAAACAGAAAGATGGAAGTTCATACCCCACAGCTGGCCTGTGACAAGCCTGTGGGAGAATTCATCCAAACTGGCAAAAGTAGAGGAACTTTTAGACATGATTGGGTCAGCAAGGCTCTTACCTGGGCAGGTTTCTCTGGGAGGCTTTTGATATTCTTTGGCTTTTAATATTCAGGAAAAGAGAAATTCTTACCTGTATGGTCACTTAAATATTTCTCTTTTCAGTCCACTCATGTCTTCCTTCCATACACAGCCCCCATTTCAGCAAAAGAGCAGGGGGAGATATATTATACAACTAAGTGAATTTCATTTATTTTAACTTCATCTTTTCCATATTAATCATTTTGTTTGCTTGACCTTCAAATCTTGTCAGCTCTATTTCATTGCATTTTAACTTCTCTTAACATACTTCAATACCAACTTTCTGTGACTGTGTAGTACAGCAGGGTGACACATCTTACCTTCCTGCCAACTATGTTTCCAACTGTGAAATGAAGTGTCTGTGATGGTTAAAACATGCAAGAAAGCAGAGCTTCTCTTGAAAACATCTAAGAATGTAAGAAACTTAGGAAAAAACTAATGTTTACTTAAGATGCCTCCTATGTTCTTTACCCATTCCATGTGATTAGCAGTTGCTATAGCAACTAGGAATTTTTTCATTGCATAACTTGCATAATTATGGAGTCTGTTTTTCCATGATGCCCTGGCCTCTGAATTTACACACACACATGCATGCATGCTCACAAGAGTTGGAAGAAAGAGTTCCTACTCTTAAAACTTAAATTTTTTAAGTTCATTAAATTATAGTTTCTTTATTTTTTAAAAATGTTTGAAGAATACTTTTTTTTTTTAATATTTAGGACAGGGTGTACAAGGTCTACAGGGTCTCATTGCATAGATCGAACTGTTTACAGCCCGCCAAGTGCTGGGATTATGGGCTCATGCTACCATGCGCAGTCTTAACTGCTTTCTCAGTGCACTGCAGGGGGCAGGGCCAGCATGTCAGGTCTGGGGTTCAACCTCCTGGCCCCTGCTCTAAGCAGATGCTTTAATCCACTGAGCTATTTGGTGGGCCCTTGAAGAATACTTTTGGAGAATACTTCTGGGTCTTCTCAGAGTTAAGATCTGGCTTCTCAGTTTCTGAATTAGGACTTCACTTCAGCAGGAGATTTCCAATGTGATGCAGCTGAGTTTTAGACCGGATATGAAGAATTTGAAAGGAGAAGCCAAAGTTCTGAGGGCCAGTTAGGTTTAGCCATTTGCTGCTGTTCTGAAAATTTATGCTCTCCTCTTGTTACTCAGATTGTAGAGGTAACTAAAAAACTGCAACCATGAATTATTTCAAATCCCAGGTGACAATCCATAGCTAGATTGTAAAAACCTTGTCCTACTCATAATTGAGTTGCCAATCGCAGGGCAACTACTGACCTATTAATGTTGTTACCTTCACTTTGGAATAATTTTACATAGATAACATGTACATGCACACACAGAGTGATCTGAGAATTATTAGAAATTTAGTAGAAAATTATTACTATTACTACTAGAAAGTATTTCCATTTAACATGTATATGTTCATTTCAGTAAACGTGAAATTTTCAGAAAATATAAGTGCTGTTCTATGCACGAAATCTCCTGTCTTTTGCAAATCCCAGCATGATGGCGTGTGCCCAGAGCACTGTCTGGAGACCGTGTGGATAGACTGAAAGAGTTTGCATACTCCAAGTATTGGCAGATACGTAATCTTTTTGCAGTGATCCTGGTTATTCACAGTTTTTTTCCTCTTTCAAGTGCTTGTAAATGACAAAGGATCTAATTTAGATTTCAAGTTATCTTCTTTCTTCTCCAGTACTTTCAAACAGGCCTGTTGGTGTGTGTGTGTGTGTGTGTGTGTGTGTGTGTGTGTGTGTGTGTGTGTGTGTGGTCTGGTCTATCATGCCTCAGACAGTTTAACCATTTCTCAGCTCAACTGACTATTCACACATTCTTTCTGGCCTGCTAAAATAAGCAGAGCATGTGAGTGGTTGTAACTCGCAATTCCTTTTTTTTGGACCAGAAATCGAACTTAGGACCTCACACTTGCCAGTAGGCACTGTGCCACTGAACTAAATCCCTAGCCCCTCATAATTCTTAGAATGAAATCCCCACCCTGTCTGAAATGGAGGAACCACACACTTCTTCCTGAGTCCCCTGGAGTGATGGGTGAACCAGTCACTGCCTGGTTCCTCGTCTTGCAGGTACTGAGGAGCCCTGCCTCTTCCTTTAGGTCATCAGTAACCCCACCCAAAGATAGAGGTGCAGAGGCACTGACAAATTCTTGGCATTTTATTTTAACCTAAGGGCCAGAGAAGTCTGAATTACTGTATCTCCCTTCTGTAGGTTTTGGTCTCAGAGGTGTGCTTCCTGGAAGTTGAGATGGAGGGGTGAGGAATAGAGTAACAGGGAAAAACAGCTCTGCCCTGCTATGGGTGTGGCCCATCTCATGATTCCTAGTTCTTCTCTAGCAGCAAGGCAGTGAGCTGACTCCCCTAAACTTTAATAAGGTCTGTAAATTCTAGAGAATTTATATATATATATATATATATATATATATATATATATATATATATGTATATATATATATATATAAAACATCCATGAACAAGATGAAACGAAGATCCTGATACAAACCAAGTCTTCAACACTTGAGAGTGTTTTTCAGCATCCTATTATTACAGTTTTTTTCCAGGTCCAGCATGTGACTAAATCCATAATGTGGGTCTTATCCCATTTTACAGGCAAAAAGCTGACCTTCAGGAGAGATTGAACAACTCAAGCTAGCTTCCTAGCTATTTGAGTGGCGCGTCTTGACAGTTTACTTTTACTTTGGGAGCTATCAGTTTAATTTGATTCAGGCCATAATTTCTTCGAAGGAATGCCATCATCTGAGCTTAATGTTTATGCTGTTAAGCATAGGTTTATTGCCCATGAAATAGAGAGAAATGAAGCATACTCCTGGCATGGAGTAGTGGGACTTTGGTAAGGTATGATGGTAGCTAAACAAATTCCATTTATCTAGTCAGTGGGGATCGAAAGGTACTTGGGGGGCCGTGGTAGGCCTTTGCATACATTATCCTTGTTAGTGCCTAACGATCCTCTGAGGGGTGCATGGAATAGCATTCTATTTCACATGGTGCTTTGGGGGTTAGGCTTACTTTTTTTCCCCTGCAACATAGCTAC